>JANHFT010003052.1:48743-65674 GCA_032467955.1 Pseudoxenodon macrops | reverse complement strand
GTATAAGACGCACCTGAATTATCAGCCCCAATTAGGGGGAGAAAAGGTGCGTCTTATACTCAGAAAAATACGGTAGTTACTTTTAAGCCACAACAAGGGAGACTATAAGAGATACTTGCAGCTTTTTATGTTTTTAATGTAAATATGCATTTTATTAAACTTTATTAAGCTTTTCATAAAGCAAGACTGTAAAGCTAATGATTCTGATGAGCTGTTAACATACCAGTATGGCCACTCAAAGCATGGAGACCTTGCCCTCGCTGGCAGTCTGTGGTATAAATATTACAGTCACCAGCTCCAGCACTTATTAAAATGGCACCACCACTTTCAGGACCTTCCATAAAAGCTAGATCTCTAATAGTTCCATCATGCATGCTAAATTCCAGATCTGGCCCTAAAAGCATTAAAACAGGAAAAATATAAACAAAACCGTTTTTAGTACAGAATAGGTTTATTAACAATTTAAGGAATTTTATGACACAATGTAAAAATAAGCAAAACTTGGTTTTGAAAAGCTGAGAAACAAATAGACCTACTAAAATTCTTCAAAATATATAGTTATTGTGTTTTAGCAGGGAAGGCTGTGGTTTTGAAAAGGACTCTACTAAGCTTACCTGGCAGCGCAGCAGGAATCTATAAACATTTAATTAGTAGGAGAAATAGGTTTCTTTCCCAACAGTGGGCTTCATGTTGTGCTGGAGCAAAATTTACACAGATATATTCTAGTTAATTAAAATGGAATTTACCAAACTCAAATTATATTGTTTTTTTTTAAGAGAGTCCAAATGCAGAAAATAGCAACGGAGTCTGTCAATAATTTAAGGCTGCTGTGTAAAAACTAAATCAGTAAACTTCAGTTTAGTGGATTAATGGAGGAAGCTGTGTCCCTATTAATCCATTAAAGAAGTTAATAAACAGCAAATGGCTCTAAAAGGCATTCATATGCAAGAATTATTATCTAATAATAATTTCAGTAAACACTTATAAATTGCCATAATTAATAATGGATAACCAAAAATATCTTATTCTGCTGCATTTTACTTTTTCTATCCTGTACTAATTGAAAGAAAAGGAGTGTTATCTAACAATAAATATTCAATTTTGAGGAAAAAGTAATGAGTACTATCCATTGTTTGGGGCAGAGCCATTATTGCGTGAATACGGACAAAACCTGATTTAAACATTTTTGTACACAAAACACCTAAATATATTTCAGGTCATCTATAATACAGTAAATAAATATTCTTAATATTTTGCCATTCATGAACATTTGTAATCTAATTTGATATGTAATGTGTATGTGGTAGGGAATAGAGACAGAGAGAAATTGATTCTGTTCTAATTTAGGAAAGGAGAAATTCAGACAAAGATTCTATTCGGAATTAGGATTTATCAATGACTCCCTCTGAAAATGTTTCAGATTGAAAGGAATAGCTAGTTTTAACTCAATTACGTTATTCGCAAGAACTATTTTGTTTTTCTTCTATCACCAGTGTTCAGATATATTAAAATTTATAATTGCTTCCACTTACCAGTGGCATTACAGGTATCCGCATTGAAAGGCAGCACTTTAACATATTTGTCATTGGAACCGGTAGCCAGCAACTGTCCACAGGGGCTCCATGCTACACAATAGATCGATCCCTTGTGATGTTTGTTTCGTTTGAAACGAACGACGGGTTGTTTAGGACTGCTGTTACCACTAAAAACATTACAAAAATTATAAGATTATTACATTCTTCACTCTGTGCCTCTACATGCATGAACACATATGTGCGAGCAAATAAAGCCAACTACAATAGTTTCTAACTTGATAAGAATATTGGAAAAGAGTAATTATTTTCACCAAAATAATTTAAAATGGTTTAAATACATTTAAGGTATTAGGAAATACAACACAAAAGGAAAAATTCTTAAATATAAAACAAAAATAAATAGCAGAAATGTATCTGGTCATAAAGGTTAACTAGTTATTTTCAGTGAGTATGAAAACAAAGCTATATATTTAAACATTGATCTGACTATTGCGAGCACCTCTAAATAATAATAATAATTTATTAAATGTACGAGCCAACTGTCTGTTTTAAAAAAGAAAAAAGAAAGCAAACAAAGCACCATCATTAATATCTAGGTTTTTTTGGTATGTCATGAAAGAATATGTTGGAATTAGAAGAGTTTGATTTGCAATTTCTTTCTCACATTCTATAATCTAAGTGAACAATATACAGTTCTATGCATATCCATTCAGAAATAAATCTCAAAAAGATTAGTGATTAATATAGAGGATTGCAATCTAATTTAGCTGTTTATAAATTATTTTCATTTCAAACTTAACTAAACATATTTTTTAAAAAGTTTTATCCTGTGGTAAAATTATATTTTATGCTACATGATCCATCAGTCTTTGTGTGTCTTATAGATCTACAATAAATGGAAGGGAGGCACTGCTAAAATGATTGGGGAAGCAATATGGATATTTCATTGCTTCCCTGATGTCATTCTAAATTACATCATGTTGTTGGTGCCTATCTTTTCTCCAATCTAAATTCATTCGCTGAAATTTTTATTAATTCCAAATAAAAGGCTATTCATATATTTGCATCAAAATAAAAAGAGGGAATGGGGAATCTTAGCAAGAAATTATTGATTTTTGTCCTTTTCCAATTTGGGATTTATTAGCTATGCTTCAAAACTGTTTAACTCTCACATCTTACCTAGGCTGGCTTTTAAACTAAAGCATTTCCAATTTATTACCCTTATTTTCACATCAATATATCTACATTAGAACCACATTACAGTAAACCTTGAAATAATTTGTATATTCCTAGCTTGTTCTGCATTCCAGGAAAATATATACATCTACTGTATCATTCTCCTATAAAACATGACTGAATCAATTGCAAATCCTGTTGCAGTCTACAGATTTAAAAAAAATAATACAATGTTTTTCCCCCAAAAGCTCTATGGAACCCAAATCTTGGAACACTGAGCTAATGCAGGACAGGAATTCTTTGATCTCCCAAATCCAATGTTCAGGAACCAATGTTATATAAATCTTCTCACATATAACATCAACTTCCAGGAATCCAATTTTTTTTTGCATCTAAGCAGAATAGTAGGGCTTACAGAGTACATCTGTGTTGCTAATGTAAATCAATGTAGAGTCATAGTACTTGATGATCTATTATAACTCATCCACAGTTCAATCAATAAAATTAGATTTACTTTCTACTTCTACATTTTGTTCCATTGAGACAACAACTTGCTGAATTAGGACTTAAATGATTCCACTCTTTGAAATAAAAGCCATTACCTAGCTATCAAATTCAATCCATATTAATACTCCTTTGTGGAAGCTGTTTCTGGGATGTTTTGGAATGCACAAGTTCAATTTTGTGAGAGAACATTTCCATAACTGCCCTTTCCTTGAACAGCGTCATTTACTACCATCATATTTAGAGAACAAAAAACAAATTTATGTACTTATTTATAGTTAGAATATATACAACAGAATAGATCCATTTCTTAACATTATAGGAGCAAAGATTAATTTATACGATTGGACCGTCCAATTTTTTTTTGCAGTCTAAACAGTTAAAAGTGGAAAGAAAGACTAACATTTATTTTCTTAAGCCACTTCTAATATATTTGAGACAGTGAAAGTAAAGTATGCCAAAACAAATTAATGTATAAGAAAACCAATTTAGCCATATGCAGGCACAATGGCTCATAACTGTAATGCTAATGAAAGTGTAATAATGCGTAGCATTACAAGTATACAAGTATAACCATAACCAATACAGTCCCAAGGAAAGAGACATTTGACAATCATTTACAGATAGCTGTAAAATGTACATATGTAAACAATGTATATAAAAGTAATGATATAATGTTACTACTCGGCGGTATAACTAAGCAAATAAAAGAGGATGCTAATATGGCAACGGAGAGCTAATATAATCAAGACGGTTTTAAAGTAGCATTAAAAAAAAAAAGAATCATGATACAGAAGCTGAAAAGTGTAGTGGTGTATTAAGTTATAAAACATGGAGAAAAAACAGCCCAAATATATAGAGAAAGCAGTTTGTTTAGATGTGGGAAAGCACATAATGGAAAAGCCAAAAGAAACCCGCCCCCCAATGAACTAAAGATTCCAAAGTGTAGGTAAATAAATATACTAGTTACTTTGTTGTCATCTTTACAGAAGAAGAGAGCGCAGATCTGCCTAAGTCAAATACGAGTTTTTGAGGAACAGCAGTGGAGGAGCTAAACAACATATAAGCAAATAGTTACAAAGAGACTAGGAACACACTTCACAAGATATCCTATGTGAGTTAATACACTTATGACTTTTTCAGTTTCACATGGTGAAAGCGGGCTTGTGATGGGTCACACAAAAACACACACTGGGGCAATATTTTATACAGCAAACTGACAACTAATTGAAGAAGCAGCAAGTCATGTTATCTAAGGCACAGTCAATATTGGGTCCCTTTGCCATGCTTGGCAGCCACACAAGACAATGGAGATTGAAGAAACTCAGTGAGAATGATGGAATCATTGAACCAATTAAAAATTACCTTTCTTATTTTCTAAATTTCTTACTTTATAGAAAGATACAAATGAGAAATGAACCATGATTCCAAATGCATTTTCAGTAGTCACAATCACTTTAATGGAACTACTTGTTCATTAAAGTCACCAATATAAGGCCTGCTACTGGTCATTTGTGCATGATAATTTAATTGCTGGTATCAAAATTAGAGGAAAGATACTATAGTTAGTCCTCATTTTCCGACTACAATTGGGACCGGCGGCTCTCTCACTATGCAACACTATTATAAAGTGAAAGTCATGTGACTGCAATGACTTACAACATCGGTTCCACTGAAATTGTTAAGTGAATCATTGCAGGTCATTAAGTGAATATTGCATCCTCCAACTTCCTGCAGCTTCCCCATTGATTTTGTTGGGAGCTATAAAATTATAAAGGCTACAAATGATGACCATGTGATCATAGGATGCTGCAACCTTCATAAATGTGAAGTAGTTGACAAAAGTCCTAACTGCAATCATGTAACTGCAGGGATGCAACAGCCACAATTTTGAGGACCGATTATAAGCCTCCGTTTTCATCGCAGTCATAACTTCAAACAGTTGCTGAATTAGCAGTTGATAAGTGAGGACTAGTTATTTTTTAACACCAGTAAAATTAAGAAATGTAACCAGTTTCACTCTTGGCTTAGGGATAAAGTGAACGCAACATTATAGAAGTTTATTTAAAAAAAAGATTTGCCAGGATATATTTTTACCACAGTTAGGTACAAGGTAGAAATATGCTATGCATTTTTTCTTTTCCTGTCCCTGCCAGCAAAGGTGTATCAGAACATCTTGTGTCAGAACATCTTGTTTGTCATGTTTCCTTATCCATTTTCTAATTTGAAGATCAAAAATTGTTGCATGAAAGCATGTGAGAGCCACTGCCTAATCCCTACCATGAAATACTGAAATCAATTTACATTTTAAAATGAACCAATCAAATTCTTACTTTCTGAACTAATAAGTAATGGGCAGCAAACAAGTTGACTATGCCTTTTGATATATATTTTATAAATGTCTTGAAATAACAGAGAAGCTGTATAGAAAAATGTATATGAATCTTAGCGTGCTCAAAAATGTATTTCAATTTTTGGGGGACTTTTTATAAAATATAAACTGAAATAGAAATAAGATGGGGCGTGTTTGAAACAATGCAACTAAATGGTAAGAATTTACTGTTATCAAATTTTCAGGTGCTTTTATTGATAAAGCTAAATTTTGACTTGTCTCAATTAGCGGAAGTTTAATATAAATCCTCTCTCAGGATTGTTATTTAGTTAAAAAGTCATTTATATCATATTATTATGTTAAAAAGTCATTTATATCATATTATTAAAATAATAATATATCATATATTATGTTAAAAAGTCATTTATATCATATTATTAAAATAAAGTATGAATTGATGGTTTGGTTATTTACTACTGGATACTAAAGGTATTTATCCAATTAGAAATTTTACTGAAAGTGTGTGTGTGTGTGTAGCTAATTTCCCAGAGAAACGTATACCAGAAAAAAGACCTGCTTTTAGTCTGCTTCATCTAGCATCAACAACAACCTTAAGAAATTATGAATTGGTACTAAAGTCATCTAGAAAGCAAGTTTGGTGAAGTAGATAAGGCAGCAGGCTAA
Organism: Pseudoxenodon macrops; assembly: GCA_032467955.1. Lineage (NCBI taxonomy): Eukaryota > Metazoa > Chordata > Lepidosauria > Squamata > Pseudoxenodontidae > Pseudoxenodon > Pseudoxenodon macrops. The sequence goes on along the minus strand of JANHFT010003052.1, from coordinate 59,443 downwards.
AAACTGGGGAGTTCTAGTTCCATTTTAAGCACAAAACCAGGCCAATCACTTTCTCTTAAATGACTCAAGGGCACAAAAATAAAAAGGCCACAACCTACAATCACCTACCTTGAAAGTGGCTAAAATGCATTGTATACTGTACTCTATATATTCTAGTCCAGTGGTTCTCAACCTTTTCTTCACCACAAACTCCCTTTAAATGCCTTTGATGGCCACGGACCCCCAAGACTTAACTCAAGATTTATATCATAACATTTCTTCAAACCTTCACGACCCTCCTGTGATGACATTGTGCCCCCCCTCCCCGAGGTTTATGGATCGCAGATTGAGAATCACTGGCCTAGTCAATGCATTAATAAAAATCCCCGAAGGAAAAATGGACAAAATTGTACCAATTCTTTGCTTAATGGAATATCTGATTGCTGTTGAAAGGAAAAATTGAACTCATTGATGTTTTCTTGAGTGTGAAAAATAAATCTAAGTAGACCTGTATACATAAAATACTTCAGATACTAGTCTGCTGGTATTTTTATATCAGTAAGTTAAAAATAAATGGGGAGAAAAGAGCAACCAAAAAGCAGAGCAAATATGGATGAAATATTACATGGCGAGTGATGAGACAAATCCAATACATTATTTGTACCTTGAGTCCGGGAGATCTGGATATCCACAGACTCTCAGAGTTTTGGAATTAGAGCCAACAGCATACAGAGTGCCACTTGGATGAAAAGCCACAGCTCTGACAGCTTGCGTATCTTCTAGAGTATTGATACAAATGAATTGTTTCTTTGATTTGTCATCCTGCTGTATAAAAACAGTAATATAAATATGAACTTTATTTTTATTAGGAAGCAAGTATAAAAATTAATGTTTTTAAAATTATATTTTTATTAAACACTTTTGAGAAAGCAAAAAATGAGACATAAAAATAAAACACAAGATGAAATGTATAACATCACAGGATTAAATGAGACTAGATAAGAATTTTTTATATTTCATTAGTTTTACATACCGTATCATTTTTAAAATTGTAGGTCACTGTGAAAATCCAGTTATTAGTAGCAATAATTAACACTGTATAAATCATGAAAATAAAAAAGTACTTTCTAGTAATTTCTGTTTGAAAAAGGAAAGACTCATTCTTATTTAACAGGTCATTCAAACTTAAATATTTTTGTTTAGAGTAAACAAAATTTTTAAATTTATGTTCAGAGAAATCTAAATTTTGTATGTGGAACAAACTAATAGATAGAATTAAAATCTAAAAATGACTTCCAAGTTAAATTAAATTGTTTTTATTTACTTTTCAAATATGAAGTTATTTTGGACATCAATACTCCATATGATTGTTAATTCTTTTGCAGAAGGAAAAGTACATACTTTCTAATAAAAATATACATATTTTGTAATAAGAACTATAAAGTACCTTTGGAGCAGCTATCATATGCTAAGATAGCTATAATGTTTAATCAAAATAGAAGATTAGAAAATAAACTCAGCTTTTAGAATTAGTTTCATTCTATTATAAATCATGTTTCAAAATGATGGAGCTTTGCAATATAGCCATCAAATATGAAAAAAAAAGATCTAACTTGGTCATTGCATTTTCAGCCACGTTTGGAACATGAACTATTCATTTTAGCAATCAATACTAATGTAATATATTAGCAATGAAATATTTTATATCCATCCATTAGCAGTAAAAAAAATGGTTTAGCTGCTAGCATAGAGATATCTTAACTGCATTGTAATATTCGGAATGATGGTAACTGATTTAAAGTTCCATGTTAAATAGACTTACCCGTATTTTTCTGAGTATAAGACGCACCTTTTTACCTCCAAAAAGAGGGTGAAAACTTGGGTGCGTCTTATACACCGAATATAGCCCCACCCAGCCATCCCCACCCTTTGGCCTCTGCCTCCCAGCAATTTACCTCTTTGCAGGGAGCAGAACAGAGCCTCTTAAGCTAAGCAACTGATTCTCAGCTCCCGACCAACAGCTGATTGAGACTGCAGGCAGCCGCATGTGCTAAACTGAAAGTGAAACTAAAGCTGCAAGGAGGCAAATTGCTGGGAGGTAGAGACAGGCAGAATTTTATTTTCCTGTGCTAATCAGACTGCTGTTCTTTGGAGTGAAGAATGAAGCACACTGGCCATATATGCCAAACTGTATATTCCGAGTAGGAGCACCCAAGGTACAAAGATAATCCCAGCTGTTCAGCTAAAACCACATGGCTAGACCAGATAAAGTGATTTATAAAGAATGTTGGATCATGGCCCCCTTATCTTGGATGGTGCTCAACATGTTACTGAGGAAGAGATAAGGATCTTTTGGCGTATTAATGGTATTTATAATACAACTAGGTTAAATCCTTCTGGATGTCGAGTTGCTGATGTTGCCATGCAAGGGGGAAAAAATCTGAAGCTACAAAGGCATAGTTACAGTCGAACACAGGAAGAATGGAGTGGAAAAGCTCAACACAATAAAAAATTAAGTGAATCAAATAACACACTGATATCTCAGGCACCAGCTAATTGAAATGGATTGGAATTTGACACTTTCAGTCCAAAGCGCTTACTGTTTACTACTTAGGACAGGAAAAACAAAGAAGGAGCAGTTTTGTTTACATAATTAGATAGGATATAGCAAGGACAATACTTGAGCACAATGCATTCAATGATCAAATAATAATTAGATTTCACAGACAATCCTTTAATATAACAGATCAACCATGTCAAGCTGTAAAAAGTTCCTAGGAAAATACGAATCCTAGAGTGACTTATTTTCCTAATGATAAATCTATGTACAGGATAGGAAGGCATAATCTAGCTGGAACATTGTAAAAGACTGGCTCCATGTTGGTAAAGAAACAAGACAAGCTATAAATTCTGTCTTTATTTATTAAACCTATACATTGAATATATGCTGAGTGAGGTTGCATTAGGAAAAAGTGAGCATGGTTTAACACTGGAGAAAGAAATATCAATATTCTATGCTATACTGATGACATTATTTTGATAGCTGAAAATGCAAATGATCTAGAAGGTAAATGGAAGTAAATAGGACTACAATTAAATATTAAACTAAATAAAATTAAGTAAATAAATAAAGACCAAGTTAATGACAACAGCTACCAGCATTAGAGCTAATGATGAAGACACTGAAATAGTATAGTTCTGCCTTTTTAGAATTAATCAGTAAAATCAAGAAATATGTCATAGACTAGGCACTTGGTGTGGAGGGGTACCAATAAGCAGCTTAGAAAATATTTTCAGATGATGTGACAAGTCTATACCTATAAAGATCAGAATCATGCAGGCAAAGATTTCCCTGTGACATTCTGTAGAAGCAAAAGTTGGATTTTGAAAAAACAAGATGGAATATTTATATCTTTTGTTGGTAATAGAGAAGACTGTTAAGAATACTGTGGATAGCCCACAAAAATAAATGAATGGATTATGGAACTAAATGAGAGGCACCAATGGCTAGACTCAAATTACTTATTTTGGGCATATTTTATATCTATCTCTCCTCAGAAGTCCATAATGCTAGGAAACATGGAAAGAAAAAGAAGACAATAAGCTGCAAGGTGGATTCAATTATAGTAACCTTCAGTACACCAATGAGGAAACTGAAGGGTCAGGATCGGAACAGATCATTTTGGAAAATGTATGTCTATGTAGTTACTAACAGTCGATACTGATACAATGGCATAATCAATAAATCATTATTTTCAAACAACTTTTAAATATTTCATAAATGCCAAGACAATAGCAGATTTCAAGTTATAGTCTGAATAGTTGCATATGAGAATAGATCTAGAACCGAGTCCTGTTATATAAACCACAGTGAAATCCTACCTCATCACTTCTTGGTTTTCTTACACTCCCTGAAGAATCTTCATGTTGTGCCTGAATGGCAGCTTGGTCTGGCACACTGTTTTAAATGCACAAAATCAAATCGAACACAGTGAGATAAATACATTTTTATCTTTTTAAAATTTAGAGACCACAAACATGATCCATTCTGATATACAGTAATTGAAAGAAAAGAGGCTCAGAACACTAGAAGAGTGATAGAAGATTTATTGAAATATTTGCATAACATGTTTTTTAAATTAATACACTTAAATTGGAATTGGGATTTTGGAGTCTTTGGAGTCTGTTGATAATAAATGCTTATATGTTCCCAATGAAAACAGAAATCCCACATCAGATCCTTGTGGACTGAACTGGAAACATATGCCATTGATCTAATTTTAATGAATCCACATCATGCATTAGTCTTGGGAGGGGACCTCAATATAGACTGAGCCTTAATAAAGATATTGTCTACTCAAAACCCAAATGCCTCTCTCCCAACCTTGAAGACAATATTATTCAAATAAACAAGCAAACAAGCACACTTTGCAGATTTCAGCCTGGCTCAAACAGCCATTAGACTAAATCTCCACATATTAAAAGGGTTCTTTGAAAGGAGACCCTCTCCCCTCTGTCAGCCCTAGAAAGGAGGCAATGACAAACCACTTCTAAAATCTTGCCAAGAAACCTACAGGGAGTTGACTATGCAGTTCCGCACAGAGCTGCGGTGGCATAGTGGTTAGAATGCAGTACTGCAGGTTACTTCTGCTGCCTGCTGGCTGGCTGCAATTTGAGAGTTCAAATCTCACCAGGGTCACTCTGCCTTCCATCCTTCCAAAGTCAGTAAAATGAGGACCCAGATTTTTGGGGGCAATATGCTGACTCTGCAAACCACTTAGAGAGGGCTGTAAAACACTGTGAAATGGTATGTAAGTCTTAAGTGCTATTGCTATTGACAGCGACAAAAATATTTGTCTACTTACATCTGATTTCCATGGACAGGTGATTCTTCAAGAGATGGTATCTGATTACTGGAGCCAAATTTTTGAGGTGTACTTGTGTTAATGTTCGTATTATCACCAGCTAGTGTCTGACTAGCATCTGGAGGAATGGATACATTTCCCTTGGTTCCATTGCAATGCTGGTTTAGTGTCTGCACGTCATTTCCCAGATTATCCATGCCTATGTTTAATTCACCCAACTTTTGGATAGACCTGTAGGACATATAAAATATCTTATTTAGTCATAAGAAGTAATCCAGTCAGAAGGAAAATTAAAATCAGGTTAAAATATTTTTTGGGCCAACTATCACTATTTAATGAATTGTCAACATTTTTGCTATCATTTTGTTATTTGGCAACCCAGAAATAGAAAGTCATTAAAACCAACCTATTAAGAAACTGTTCTGTAAGATTCTGCTGTGCATCTGGACCATCTTCCTGATTAACTCCTCCTTCTAATAACATTTGTTGATACAATTGCCTTTGTTGTTCCTTTTGCTCTAAGTGTTGTTGATATCGTAACCGCTGTCTGTAATATTCTTGAAACTGCTCTGTTGAATCTCGAAGCTTAAACAGATTACATAAAATTAAATGTTGCAGAACATATCCATCAGATTCTTATTGGAGTTATTTGCCATAACTCTTGAATTATTTTTTATACAATATAGTGATAATCATTTGGTGATCTTTGCACATTCTTGCCTTATTCTCATTGCAGTTACGTACAACCCATAGTTATGAAAAACAAAACAATTAACTTTTAATTAAGTAAATACAACAGATTAAATTTAATCAAAATCAAAACCAGACATGCACAAGGTAAAATAAACCCACCATAGATTGTCATACTGTACAAGTACTTATAAAACCAGTAGATTCAGTTTGTATAATTAGTCTTAAAAGAAATGGCTGGAGAGAAAATGGCTGGACATCTTGAAATGCAAAGGCTGTCATTTAGTAGCCACACTAAATATCCCTTCCCAATATCCACTGATTGCAGGGGAACCAAGTTACTTATTCCCATTTCAAATGTAGAAATGTCAGGAAGGAAGCCAAATAGGAAAAAATTAAGCAGAATCTCTTATGCCTAAACAACTGAAAAAAATATTGTACACTTCCACATGCTTTCAAAAGTAAACAAATAATAACATTCAAAGAGAGATTTAGCCATGCCTCTTGATAATCAAAACATCTTTAGACATAATCCCTGATTCATGTCAGCTACCTGCCTGTCTTACCTGGAAAGTTACCATCACCTCATAAGCAGAGAAAGGAAGATAGATAACTACTCTATTATATATTCCCATTGGACAAGTTCCTCACCACTGCTAAGTTCACGGGCGCTTTCTTCCCTCCAAAATTAGGCAAGCATATAGCATAAGCTGTGCCATGTATGTCTTGTTAGCCAAAAGAAGTCACCTATGTATAATACTACCCTAAGCACCACTCTCCTATCCCTAGGCATAAGGCTACTGCTATTCAGCTGGGGTTTTGGCTAAAAAATAGATTTAAAAATTGGGAAAATATTATCACCAAATAATTGCACCATGTAACTGCTCTGCATAAAGTAAGGGGGAAATGTTTAGCATAAGCTTGTAAAGTTAAAATCTTGCTGAAGCAACTTTGGATTTTATATTTTGTGTTTTTTATCCTTCACAGTTTGGCCCTCAAAAAAAGGAGAAGGCATCTGTCTAATTGGTTACATTCATGTTATCCTCATGATATCATCTGCCACAAATGCTGAACTAGTCTCAACTCACATAAATGTACACTATTCAAATTTCTAAGGAAAAGACCTTGTTTCTATTTCAATAAAGACTAGGCTAAATACTTTTTTATTTTGGGGATTTGATACAGAATCAGGATTTTAAAAAAATCTTTCCTATTGCAGACTTCTATGGTTGATAGATTTCTGTGATTCTAAGGGCAGAAGAGCATTCCAAACATTTCAAGATGGGGTTGGAGAAAATAAGGAACAAAGGTCAGATGTACCTTGATTGACCTTAAAGGAAGGAGAAATACTGGGGACTGCAACACGAAAAAGTGGGAAAATCCTCTTAGTCATAGCTTTTGACTGCTTTAGAAAACAAACAGTTTTTCGGATGACACATTTTCCCCTCTAACTGTCCTGTAGTCATATTTAATAAACGGCACTAAAGACAAATTTTCAATTGGGAATAAAATCGAGCCTATGTATAAATAAATGCACTTAATTGGCTGGTAGGGTGCTGCAGGAGGCCATCCAGACTGAAAACGGGGTGTGTCCATCCTACCTTCCTCCCCCCTCCCGACCAATCAGCAGAGGAGAACTATAATGCTGATCCAGCCCGAAGAAATCCAGTTTGACACAGCTGGCATAGACCCAAATATTCAGAAGTCCTTTATTTGAAAGTTTTAAAAAATACCTCATTTTTTTCTTGCTTGGTTGGTCCTTGATTCTGTGTTCCATTTGCTGGCTCATTTTCTGGGAATGAATTCTGATGTGCTGTCTCATTGCCAGATGAATTATGGGAATCCACAGGAGTTTCACATCTTTTATTAATACAGAGACCAGAAACATGTCCTTATTTTTTTAGTATTATTTTTTTCTAAAATATAGCTCAAATATTGGGATAAATAGATTGACTATATGCCCAAACCCCAAGCCTTAACATCTAAACTTCAGGTAGAAAATGGTTAATGTAGCTACAATAATATATTAACTTCCACCTCCACACATGTATTGTACTGATCTCAGATGATAGGTGGTAAAGAAACACAATTAAAATGGCTCAAAGTTTTACACTACAGTGTGTGTAAATTATGTAAAGTATGTGTATGTAAAATATGAGGTTGGAACTGGGTAGCATTATCTCTCAGGACAACCATTAGAAGGTTCTCTTCTCTAGAAAATAGTACAGAACTGGATTGTGGCTTGTGACATAGAATATCCCATAATAATTTAACATATAGAAATATTAGAAGCTTTGTTCTGTGATTACCTTTTAATAACTTCCTATTATATAGTGACTGCTATTCTAAAGTACCTAAACTACAAGCTTTTTTCAATAAGTTATTGTTAAATGTTCAGAGTGTTGAGAGCCTTGAAGAGACTGCACCGTCACAAAAATGTGAGGCTTCAAGCAGTCAGCTGGACTGTCACCTTGGATTAACACAACACATTATTTGCTTTGCCCTATTTAAGTAGATATATGTACACATTTTGTTTTTAAAGGCTTTTCTATCTCTGCATGTTTCGTTACAAAACCTTCTAAGTGCATTATAATAATATTTTAAAATGGCATACTAAGAAAAAAATCAGAAACCTTGAAGAAAAAGCCTTCAAGATAATACCAGAAAGATCATTTTCAGAGAAAATCATTTTCATTTTTCCACCTGCATCTGATATGACTCTCTTGCAATATTCCACTACTGAAGCAAATAAGATGGAGGTAGCCCTCAACTTACAACAACAGTTCATTTAGTGACCATTCACAGTTACAACGGCAGTGAAGAAAGTGACTTATGAACGTTTTTCACACTTGCAACTAATACAGCATCCCCAAGATCACATGATCCAAATTCAGATATTTGGCAATTGATTCAATTTATGACAGCTGCAGTGTCCCAGGGTCATGTGATCACCTTTTGCAACCTATTGACTAGCAAAGTGAACAGAGGAAGCCAGATTCACTTAATTGTATTACAAACTGAACAACTGCAATGATTCACTTTCCAACTGTGGCCAGGAAGGTCGTAAAATGGGGCAAAACTCGTTTAACAACTTTCTCACTCACTTAGCAACAGACATTTTGGGTTCAATTGTGGTCGTAAATCTGTATCTGTGGCAAGATTAGATTTCTTCAAAAAACATTACATTTAGTCTAACAATCATATCAAATTAAGAGCATTTCTGTTTGTTTAACTGCAAACTTTCCTGTGATGCTTAATAATTAAACAATTATTTAATCACTAAATTACTGATCACTATGCACTGTCTCCTATTACATTTATTAAACATTTATACAATATTGTAGGGAAAAATAAATTTTAATATTTATATTATACTGAAAAACAACTTCAAATTCAAGTTTCTTTGCATAAATATCTAAAGTTGAGGATCACTTACCGTTCAGGTGATTCTTCACAAATGCTATGGCAATCGGTAGTTTCCAACATTAAACTACGAGTAAGGTTCTGTACTCCTGGATAATGGAAGTTAGCAAAGGAGTGAGACATGGGAGATGTTTTTGTCCCAAGATCTGTGATACGTTTATCATGACCTGTTAATCCACAGGAGAGTCCATCCAATGCAGGATTTAAGGAACGGGTCATGTAAGCATCAGCGGATTGAGGCCGCCTCATGGGTGAGGATGGATAAGGAGAAAGTTTGCTGATGAGGGGTGTCAAAAGATCAGCGTAGGCAGCTTTTGTAGGTTTTAGAAGTTTGTCAACATGAATGTTAAGCATTTTTTGTTCAAAAGCACAAGAGAAAACAGTAGAGGGCAGATTCTGAAGCCATGACAGCAAACTAAGGTCCAAATCATCACATCCATTCCCACATAAAAGGTCAATTCCGAGTAACACTTCACTCTCTGTAATTTCCTCTCCTGTTGCTTTACTCTGACAGAACTCAACACAACATTCATATAACAGCCCCTTCATCAGAAGCTGAAATAAGCGATTATTGCTTGCTTTAAATCCAGCCTCACTTAGTTTTCTATCAGCAGGAATAAACTCTGCCACCATGATACAAGCCTCTTCAAAACAGTGAACTCGTGCAGTGCTGGGATTCCAGTCCTTGAATTCTGCATGGTTAGTCAGACGAGGCAATGTGAGTAGTAAACACAGTTTGCTATAATCTTCTTTACAAGAACAATATTCTTCTAGAGCATGTAGGCACTGCACAGCTTCCTGCATTGTAAATTCCAACTGCGGGTGAAAAACATTTTTGTTTATTTAAGGAAAAAAAGTCACTTTATCACAATGCAATTAAACATAGCTCCAATTCATTATCTCTGAAAATATCAATAAAGATATTTATTGATCACACCAATACAATATAGTGCATATTATTTTCCTATGAAATCTAGTGGTATTTCTTTCTCATATACATTTTTAGACCAAGTTTAAAGCAAGTGCTTAGAGACATACTTTGTATGTCTGGTATTAAAATTGGACTACTTTTTAATGCAAAGAGCATTACTTTTTTTAGTCAGTCCACATGTCTCATAGATGATTGTCCACAAGTCCAATTAATAACAATAAACAAAGTATCTATATAGTAATAGGCATCTTGGGTGCAATTCCAAAACAACTGAAGCACCACTTAAACACCATCGGTCACAATCTGTCAATTGCAAAAGGCAGCTTTACTTGGAATAGCCTGGTGTGAATACTTGACCCCTGTGGTGCACCATGGATAGTGCTTACGGGTGAACCAAATGAATTAACAGTCTTAAGGCAGCCAAATAACTACCGGTCAGTGGTGAAATCCAATTTTTTTTACTACCGGTTCTGTGGGCGTGGCTTGATGGGCATGGTCTTGCTTGGTGGGCGTGGCTTGGTGGGTGTAGCAGGGAAAGGATACTGCAAAATCTCCATTCCCACCCCACTCCAGGGGAAGGATTTGCAAAATCTCCATTTCCACCCCATTTTGGAGCCAGCCAGAGGTGATATTTGCTGGTTTTCCGAACTATTCAAAATTTCCGCTACCATTTCTCTGAACTACTCAAAATTTCCGCTACCGGTTCTCCAGAACCTGCTGGATTTCACCCCTGCTACCGGTACTCTGCAGTTATATGTAGTCTTCTGGCTAATGTAACATCGCCATATGATAAACAAAAAAAATTGGACTAG
>JANHFT010003052.1:25334-42131 GCA_032467955.1 Pseudoxenodon macrops | reverse complement strand
AAGGGGCCCAAACCAAGTACTGAGTACATATGCATGCTTATACTTTTCAGAGGTCCGATATTGTTCTATGTACAATCTTTGTTTTATTGATTGCATGTAATATTCTAATTTTCTGAGATTGTGGATTTGGGGTTTCCATGAGTTGTAAGCCATAATCATCACAATTATGGCAAATCACGGCTTGAACTATCTTGCTTTGGATGTAATGAGTCTATCTCATATATTAATTTCACCTTTTAAGTTGCATTCCTGAAGTAAATGAAGTTTTGCACGATATTCTAATTTTTCAAGTTTCACCTGTATGTCAGCGATGAAAAACCAATCCTACATTTTTAGGGGGTTTGAAACATGCTCTTTCTAATGAGAATGATTTAACAGAGTTTCCAGAAAGTCTTTTTTGGTAAAAGCGGGCTGAAAGTACCCTATTTTTGGCATTTTTACAAAAACTGTCAACTTTACACTCAATTTGTGAACTACTGGAAAGCAGTAGGAGAGTGAAAAGTTACATTCGAAATCTTGTGCTACTAAGTTATTACGCACAAAGTTTCACATTTCTCATACCTTTCCTTCCAGAGATATAAAAAGCCAAAGTTTAACCTTTTTTCGAGCCACAGTAATTTTCAGCCAGCTTTGCTCCAAATTATCTAGATGGCGATTGCACATGAGAATGTTTTTATGATTTTGTTTAACAAAACACAAAAGGTTATACAAGATAGCCAAGTTTTGTTTCTCTCAACAAATTATTGCCGGAAATATTATGTCTCAAGGTTAGTCAGAGTCACACTGTAGAAGGCTGCGGTATGGGGTCACACAAATGACTATATCTCCACAAGTATTGCATTGGCACACTTAACACTTTACCAATTTTCTTTGGGACATGTGTGCATATTCACATAAAATTTCATCGAAATCCATGATGGTCAAGTGGGGAGCCCAGACCACTTGACATGAAATGACCCAATTTTTTTGAATGACCTCATCTATAAAACAATTCTCATTAAAGATGGAGGAACTATGTGTTGTCATGCACCTAGTCTAATTTTAATCAATTCACTGATAACTAGTTAAAACAGCTTTTATATAAAATGTGTAACTGCTACTATTTCACAAGTCAGTAAATTCATTCCATTTGGCAGTGGGTTCCAGCCACAGGCATGAAGTCATTTTACATCTTCCCTATTATTAGGCTATATTAGGTATGTGGTAAAATTCAGAATATCCATAAGGTTAGGAGCTATGGAAGACTGGTTTCTATTAAAAACAAGTTTCAGCTTTTTGCTCAATTTAATAATTCACTGCTAAAGGATGGATTAAAGAATTTTATACAACTATGGATTAGAATTTAAGATGCAAAAATTATAGTCACAATGACAAAACTTGTATGAGTCACAATAATTACCTGACTTAGGTAGCTTTACTATGGCGATGACATGACAATATTACTTCCCACAAATATTTAAAAGCTAGCAAACTCAAATGTTATAAAACTACTATAACAATATTTCCCAAACAATAAAAATATTTGCAGAATATCATTAATACAATAAAATAACATCTTATTCCTTAGTAACCTGTAATATCTGGTTATTTAATGATCAAGGTATCTCTTCTGCCAGGTAATTGCTTCCGTTTACACTTTGAAGAAACACACATTCTGTATTTATGCACCCATGCCATGTAATAAATAAAGGATTTTAATTTATATAGTGTACCTTCAACATGATTTTCCTTTTATAATTAATAGTGTTTTAACTGTTATGTTTACTTAAAACTCAATTACTAATGTCAGGTTTCACATTTTGATTGAATATTTAAATATTTACATAATTAAATGTTTCCTATGGAAGCAGGAAGTGTCTATTCAAGTACGGTACTTAGCCTGATTTTTTTAAATATTCCTTTTCTTCTTCTATTTTATTTTGTTGCTATCTGTGCTTTTCCATCTATTTTTAATAGTTATCTGCTGGAGAACTCTGTTGCTCGGTGGATTAAGTAGACATGCAAACATAACTGAGCCAATATTTGTCTTTTACTCTTTTTATATAATCAGGATTAAATAAGAGTAAGGAGCCATATAAATATTATAACTTAATCTAAATCTTTGAAACAGTTTTCTGACACATCACTTACTAGATTAGTAGCTTCTACATTTGATGTAAATTTGGGCACAGATAACATATATTTGGTACTCAATATATAAAAAACTTTAATGCGGATCATGTTATCATGTTTGGAATTCTGGACACTGCCCTCATTATCACGGAATACTATTGTCTTCATTTTTTAATTATATACCGCAATTATAGGAAGATTCCATCTGCTCAGTTTATAGAAAGTATTTGGCAATATACTTAGATCTTTAATTGAAATTAAAAGGAAATAGAAATAGTTTAGTTTAGTTTATATGCACCTTAATAAAATTACCAAAGGAAGATGGATATATTGAAGACACTAGAAATAGTTATAAATTACTAAAGGAAAATAGGTCCTTTGTATTTTTTGCTGTCCTAACTGGTAGTACTCAACTAGCTGGACCAAGAGGAAAAGTCCTACACAATCTTAAGTATGCCTCCCATAGTAGTTGGACTAACAGGGGTGTATAAAACTGTTACATTCCTTATAAATAAAATATTTGTTCTTCATTATGGGTATATGAGTATCCCCTAATATAAGGCAATATTAGGGTTGATCTTTTTAACAATGTAGTGATATGGAACAGGTATAGATAGGACAATACGGAAAACTTATAAAAATACAGCTACCCCCATTCCAAAATAAACTTTTCAGGTGTTTGAATTATTCAAGAAGGGTTATAGAAACTTTCCCACTGCCACTGTTTTTGTTCCACAAACCCTCTGTCTGAAGACAAATTATGACTATATTCATTTCTGCTAAAGCGAACAGTTAAGAACAAGGAATAAAAAGTTACCTCCTCCCTCCCCACCATCCTAGTTAGGCAGGTTGTGCCACAATAAAACTCCTTCATCCCCAATACAAGGAATAAAAAGAAAGAGGAAAGAAGAGGAAAGCACTTTGTAACAGCTTCAGAAGAGAAAATACACAACAACTTTACTCAGCTTTACTTTAACTCTTTTGTCTGAACTACAGTGGAGGCGCTATAAAGCACTCAGATTATCATTGCACTTACAGGAACTGAAGCTCAGAAACCTGAAGGAAGGCTGAGGCAAGTTTTCCTTCTAATGTGAAAAAGGAAGCCACAAAATCCCAAAGTATCAATTTGTAGTTGTTTCACATATTCTAGAGTTGAGTCAAAAATAAATCAGATCCGCTGTCCAACACCACAGATACCATGGAAACACCAATATGCTTTCAAAGTCATACAGAACACTTATGTAGAAATGAAGAGAAAAAAATGCAATGATTTAAAAATGATAGAAAATATTTGTAACTCGGGTGGTAGATGATGATGGTAGTTTTTTCTCTGAGCTTGCTATTTAGCTTCCGAATTCGATTAATTCATTGAAGCCTGGTATTCAACCAATGGATCTATCAACAAACATGTCGATTTGGAGTTAGCCAAACTCATAAGGAGCTGTATAAATTGAGTGATCAACCGATGGCACTAACCACTTCTTCACTGGGTGACCTTCAGGCACGATCACCAGCTGGTCGCATGACAGGTAACATGGCCTGACCAGCCGGTCATACAACCTACATGACACGAGATCAATAAAAGCGGTGAAGAACTGAAAAAGGTTCCACTGAAGGTGTCACCTAACCTGGTGATAAAACGTTTGGAAGCTAAACAGCAAGCTCTGAAAACAAACCACTACCAACAAATGATATGATTACTTTGCATCCTTGCTTCATTTAAATAAATCCTGTTAAATACACCATAAGAACAATACAAAATTGATGCACACAACTATTTACAATATTCCTTCTTCCTTCCAAGTGGCTTATAAAGAATCTGGAGATTGCTCCATTAATTTAAAAAATATTTGTATGTTTCCCCCTTTCCTCTCTAATCCTTTTGTTTTGTGTATTCATCTTTTGCCTTCTGTCTTTTATAATATTGTCCCAATGTTGGGTTTATCTTACCACTGATTTTAAAAGAAACACAGAGTCTTTTTTTAACTAAAGAGCAGGACAAAAATACTACTAATAAATAAAAATAAACTTGGTTTTGGAATGTAACTGTTGGTATTTAGAGCAAAACAAAGATAAGGGCAACAATAGCAATACATATAATATTTTGAATTCAGAGCAACAACCTATTCTATAGAAAAAGCAAGATTCAAGACATTTTCTTTAGCTTCTTCCCAAACACCAAATGTGGTCCAATTCTGTTTAGTTTTCACAGTTATCATTCTGAGACAAACAGGCCTTATCCTTTCATATCATTTCTTTCCACCATTCTGTTGGAATAGAAAGAATAATGAAAGAAAGGAAGCATATAAGTTATTATTTCTGGAATTTGTTCTAATTCCTTTACCAGCATTGGACATGGGAAACATCTATATTTTCCTCCACGAAATAAAGCAATATTTTGCTTTTGCACACTCCTGCTAATCACAGACTGGAAATGCCTCAGCAACCATATTTAACTCACCATTGACCCACCCAGCATTGAACCACCCTGAACTCATTTTTTTTGCTTCAATTTTCGAATGGGGCTGTAGTATAATCAATAAATGGCATATCATAAAGAGGCATAGTTAGGGGCATGAGCCTACTCTGATCTTATCAGCTATCTGATCCCCTGCAGGTGCACACTCCCCTCTGTTCTCTGGGCGCTTAATTATTTCAACAATTTGCCTTTGGTAGTGAGAAAGTCATACTTTTTCACTGTGCCAAACATGTATCTCTCCCATTTCTTTTGCCAAACTGTAGATGGCAGGGGAAGGGGAGGGTCTTCTGGTGCCAGTTTTCCCAGGAAAAAGACCTTTCCCTACAGAGTGCTGATTGAAAAAAATATACTTCACTGCTTTCCTCCAACAAGTTGCTCTTTAGTCTTACAATAAAATTGTACCTCTACAGATTGGACACTGCAACGTTGACTCAATAGAGAGTATTTTCATATGATCCAGTGGTCTTTTAAAAGAATCACCCCAATAGTTTTGGTTCTTGGTAATTTTTAAAGAGAGAAACTTTAAGACCAGTGCTTTATTGTGAACTACTTCTGTACAGCAGGTTCAACAAAGGGAAGGAAATGATAGATAAGTTGAAACAACTTCATAGGTGGCTTAGAGACAGAAGTCGCCAAACTGGCACTAAGCTGCAAGTGATTTAATGGAACAAGCAGTTATTAAGCATAATAGGATAATAATGAAACATGGAGTAAAATCCAACAGAGTGTGAAAGGAAACAAGAAGGTTGAGTTAGGATAAGGAAGGTGCATGAGTAGGGGCATGTGACAAGGGGATGAAAGAAACATGGAGACCAAGAGTGATTTAGATTGCATGGGGCATGGGAGAAGTAAAAGCTATGTATTATAGTATGTTTGGGAAAGATGCTCCTGAAAGAATATAAGAATATAAGTAGCAACACGGTGGCATGGATGCATCTTTACTGTATGTGCTGTAAAGCAATAGGTTTTTTTTGTTACTGAAGTGTTTCATGACTGGGTGGGTCTATTATGATAGCAGTTTTGTGAATGTCCAATTCCTGCAATTGCATTCTGAAGCTTTTAATATTTTCTCAAAATGCCTTCTGTGCCTATGGCCCCAAAAGGGTTGGAAGCTCCTGAATATTTAAAGTACAACAGATGGACAGGATAGGAACCAGTATAAGACGATATATTATTTATTTGCAACGATTAGTAGACATAGAAGAAGGGGAAAAATAAATTACAAGCATATCATCTTTTGTTTATATGTATTTAGTGTGTGTGTGAATGTAGACTGTAGTGCCAAAGTAAACAGACTCATATGGATAACCACTAGCATTTAGTTCTCTATAATTCTAAATATACCAGTGGCACATTATATTCCATAAGGGTTGTGGCACAATTATATATTCATAGCATCCTTAAGATTTTCTATCAGTTTGAATGAACAAAGTATTCCATTAAATCATAGGCTGTTGAGTTCAAAACTTTCGTATAACCATAATGCTGATTTTTATTTATATACAAATACAGTATGTCAATAAACATACATGAATTCAGCATATGTGCATTCTCATTAATACATCTTTTTTTTTAACTGCAGCTCTATCATGCAGACAAAGGATTGTTGAAAGTATGTGATGGAATCAACTGTCCAAATCTTTTAAGTGAGCTTGAACTCCTGCTACAATACTAGGTATAGATTGGAACAATTGCCCTGATGTGACATGATGCCAATCTTTGCTATAAAACTGCAGGCACATAATTCTTAATACTCACAAGAAACAAAGTCGACAATAGCAGCCATAGATTGCTTTCTTAGAAAAAATCAAGATTGAAAACCTGAGAACAAGCAGAGTTCAGAGGAAAAACACTGCATCTTTCTCTCCCCTTTCAGTGACAAGGCAAACCTAGATTTCAATCATTGAACTTTATATACACTATTTATATCCAGAGTTTCTGCTTTAAAAAAAAAAAAAAAAAAACCTTCCAATCCAGCCTGCAAGATCATCACCGAAGTATTAACCTCACCGTAGGGAAGAGCCAAACAGCAGCAGGTGCTGTTAAAACCCAGGGAGGTTTGTTTTTTTTTTGCTCCTGTGTGGATGCTGCAATAACAAAAGAATGTAAAGAGGCGCGCAAGGTGAGAGAAGAAGAACTAGGTCTCAGAAGCGCAACCAACGTCGGTCACAAGTTGGGCAGCAACGGCACACAGACACGCAGACAGACACAAACACACCCCTTCTGACCTGGAAGGCAGGGCGGCAGGGGACGACGCGAGAAGGCAGGCAAGGTCACCGGCGAGAGGAGAGAGAGTTAAAGAGCCTCGTCCTTCCGCCCCGTTCAGCATCCGCGCAGCCCCACCGAGGTTGTCTTTCTCCTCCCCGCCGCGTCGCTTCCTCCACCGGCGCCAATCCTTTTCCCCCTCACTCCTACCCACTCCTTCAAGGTCCCCCACCAGCACCGACGCCCGATCCCCAGAGGCCTCCCTCGGGCCTTCTGCATCCCCCTAACTCCTCCTGCACGGCTTTCCCAAACCGCTTCGCCGCCTCTTCTTCAGCGTCGTTACCTCAGCGAAGCCCTGCTTCGGCGGCCAGCAAAAGACCCGCCGGCTCCCGGGAATTACCTCACACCAAACTAGACACTCACCTAAAGGGCGGGCCTTTCCCGAGCCGCCAACTCCGAGGAAAAATCGGGGTGAGGGAGGGAGACGCACAAAATGGCGGCAGGAGCTTCCCAGGGGTGTGGGAGAGGAGGAGGAGGATGAGCCCGTCCGAGATTTGCGGCTACCGGCGCCCACAAACGCGGGGCCGTGCCGGCGGGTTGCTTTGCTCGCTTCCTAAAGACCCGAGAGGCGGCGGGCCGGCTGTGTGGTTGTCAAGCGGCTTCGCCAATCGCTGCTCGGGAAAAGCGGCTCCGCGGGGCCCGGCGGCGAGGCTTGGGCGGGGTGACAGCGCAGCCGCCTGAATGGGAAAGCGACGAAAGGGGCGGCGATGGCGGGCGGTGGCTGCATAGAGGAGCAACGAAGAGCGGCGTTTCCCAGGCGTTGGTGGTGGCTGGACCGGAGCCCAAGTCTAGGCAGAACAGTGGATGGGGCGGCGGCGGCGGCGGCAGGGATTGGGTTGGGAGGCAGGCAGGACGCGGCTTCATGGGAGCGGTCCAATAAAAGAGCAGCTCTCGTTCGTTTGATCACTTTGCCTTTATTCCTGGCCACGGATCTGTTTTCGGCCCCTTCCCCCCCCCAGAAAGGTGCGAACGGGATCTGGCCGCCTGGAGCGTGCCGCTTGGGAAGGCTTCCCACTGCAGGGATATTGATTTATTTAGGGTATTTCTTAGCCCCCGGGGGAAGCTTGCGTGAATGCGAATGGCAATAGCACTTATATACCGCTTCACAGTGCTTTATTATAGCTCTCTCTAAGCAGCTAACAGAATCAGCCTATTGCCGCCCCCCCCCAATCATCTGGGTCCTCATGATGCAATGAAATAAATATCCGTGCCTAATTTTATGGGTATTTTATGAGTGAAACCTAGGCAATCTAACCGCCGTGCGTAAAAGAGCCCGTCTCCTGCCATGAAGGAGGGAGGGTTAAAAAAAAAAAAAAAGTAGGGTTGTCTCAAACAAATCTCGTTTACGAATTGCGGCGCCACTTTTAAAGAGGTTTTTGCTTCTGATAACCTCTCCGTTCCTTCTTGATACCTGATGAAAGGATGCAGAACCAGGGATAGTAGAGGATAGTTGATATGGCTGGAAAAAGAAGGCGATCCTTTTGATTCTTCCGCACCCTAAGTTTAGGGCAGCAAAGCAATATCTTAGAATCTATTTTGCAAACTTTGTTAGTGGGAAGCAAACAGGCTTGGCGGGGAAGCTGGAAAAGTAGGCAACAGGGGTGACATACCTCTTCTTTCTTCCCACACAACTCCTTTATTAACATTTCCATTTGTAATTAGCTTTTTGTAAAACAAGTACATCTGTAATTATATAAACTCTAGTAAAGGATCAGAACAGTTTAAAAGGAAATGCTGCAGTGATGTACTAAACATAGCCTCATCCTTTGCCATTTATTAACATTACCAACCATAATATTTTGGCTGAATTACAGTTTTTTCCCCTTCCCAGCCTGTGTTTATCTGCAATTTGGAGAACAGAAGTTTCTAAAAATGAGGGTGTGGAGGGGTGTGGATATTCCTTGCATTTGTTTGGGGGTGGGTTTTTTGGGTGTTGCCTTTTTTAGAATCCATACCTGACATTTTTCTCTTAGTTGTGTAAAATTATGCATTTGGCTTCCAAAGAAAGGGATCAATTTTCATGTGAATTACATGGAAATTTGGAACTTGCAAAAATGAAACAAAACCCACACACAAACAAACCCGCAAATCCATTGCAGTTTCACTTTAAGCTATACTGTTCCATCCAAGAGTGTCCTTTTCTAAGATGCTGCATTCCATTTAACTGTGTTTTCTATTTGAAAGGTAAGGTAGCCTTCCATGCCATGTCCATTACATGTGTTCAATCCCTATCGGGCATTTTGGAATTTTCCATCCTTTGAGATATTTTATTAAATATTTGTAGGTCTGCTAATTCTTTTGTGTATGTGCAACTAACAAAATCATATATAAGAAAGATACAGAAAACTGATAGCTAAATAGTTCCACTTCACACAGATAATTTGCAGGACATATTAAAGTCACAAAATCTGAGCATCTTTTAGAGATTGTAATAAACAGACATACTGTATGTATTATATCCTTTAAAGGTAAACCTGGCATAAAATTATTGAGGGTAGATGTATACATTATCTCACAGATAGCGGAACTGCTCTGTTTTCTTCTCTAAAGTACTATTCCCTTATCTGTAAATCTGAGGTATTTTGAGTTTCTGACAGTTTTTTTGTTTCTGATTAAAAATATACCTATAGGATATTTTGTGGAAACAGGTTGGTCAAATGAAATTTAAAAAGTCACAGTTAGTGAGTCCTTAGCAGTTTATTGTAGTGTATAAGCTTCTTACACATCAATGTTTTGTTCCTATCTAAGGGTTTGGTATTTGAGATTTGGGTGCTCTTTACTTCATATAAGGTATTTCCTCATCCTGGATATGATCTCTCCATTCTCTCTCCTATCTATGAGTGTGTTGTAAGCAACTGTTAAATGCATATGGCTTGTGAAAAAACTCAAGGGTTCTGGAAATTTCTATTCATCACACACTCAGGTCTAGGGTTTATTTATGTGTGTATATCAAACTGATTTAAATTAATGCTGAAAATATATATTTTTAAAGGATAGATAGCTGTAATTAAGATGCCTTTTCATACTTTATTTCTTAAACCGGAGTTTTGAATATTTTATAAAGTATTTTTTTTGTACTGTACTCCACAAATTGTATAGATTTATGAGATAACAGGAGAATTATTGTGTCCTTCAGCAAGTCAAATGCTGAAGATTGAAAAATATAGGCAGACGATTACAGATAGTATGAATGTGCCCTGCTCTTAATGTTAAAATGCAGGGTTGTCTTCATCAACTGATTTATTTCTGGAGAATGTCAAATAGATAAATATGAATGTGCCTCAATAGTTGTGACAACTAGTAATTCTGTGGGTGTGTTTCAAGATGTGCTTTTAAACTATGTGCAGTCATACTGGTAATTGAAGTATGTCAGTCCCAAAGGTATCCTCCGTGGTACTACAGGAAAAACAGCTGAGAGTATTTATTTTTAAGAAAATGGCACAAGCAATTAATTTTAGAACCTGTAAATTAGTTGAATGTTTAGTATGCATACTTTCTGCTCCATAATACAATTTCTTCTTGTAAATAAATTGTGTTGCTGTTTTTTTGCTGAATGTGTTAAATTTTCTTGAGAACTGGCATTATATCACTGAATCTCAATATTTTCCCATAAATTTAGGAAGTGTAGAAAGCATAACTGTTTTCTTTCTTTTTATTCCCCTTCCCTTGGTCTTTTTCTTACTTTCTAACTCTTTACTTTTACAGCATTGAAAAATGATAATTGAAAAAACATTCCATACATTTAAACCATGTGGACACACACACACACACATTGATAACCACTATTAACCACCTTGATACTTTCTCAAATGAACTGTTACAGTATTCCAAAAGTTTCATAAACACCTTTACTACACTTAGACATGGATCACATAATTGTCATACATGTGTTTTGTGTCATGCTAGAAGAGAAAGCTCTTCTTAAATCATATCCACAGAAATCCTTGTTTAGTGACCACAATTTGGACTGGTGACTTTAAGTCATTAAGTGATGTGGTCGCTAAATTAAATTATGACCATGCTTATGATCTTCAGCTTTTCTTTAATTTATAGTCATAGAAATGTCATAAATATGAGGATTGGTTGGAAAGTTACTTTTTCATCATCATAACTGCAAATAGGAGCTAAACAAGGCAGTTGCTAAACAAGGACTACCTGTATATTGTAATTTATGATACAGTAGCACATGTGTGTGTGTGTGTACAGTAGATTTATAAATGCAGAAGACTTGTCCCAGTTTAATCCACATCAAATATGTACTCTAATTAAATTCAGGAAAATCTCTTCAATATTTTCGGTTGGACTTTTTGAAAGAATGGGATGTAAATATAATTGGCAATTATTCAGAGATGCTACTTATTATAGGATATGTTCATGGGAGCAGACTTATCTCTGCTATCATACTTCAGAAATGTGTGTGGTTATGCTCTAAAATACCGATAAAACACAAAGGGAATTCTAGAAACATGTATGAATCAACTTAAATATGCAGTTTGAAGAAGTGGGCCATGAAAGAACTATTCTAGACTCACAGATTTATATAAGACAGTAAAATTTAATTTGAGAGACATCCCATTTTATCATTCAGCTTGTCTCTTGCAATGCTGACCTCTTGGATTTTTAAAATAACTTTTAATTGGCCATAGTCAGATATTTAGTACTTTAATAAGCAGGAGCCTGCATTACAAGCTATAATCAAAATAGTATTTTCCATTGTTGTTGTTTTTTGGCAGTAGCCAAAAAAGCGAATGCAATCCTAAAATGCACTAACAGATCATGTGAGGTACTAAAATCACTCTTTAAAGCCATAGTAAGATCACACCTAGAATACTGCATCCAGTGTTGGTCACCACAATATAAAAAAATGTTGAGACTCTAGAAAGAATGCAGAGAAGAGCAACAAGTATGATTAGGGGACTGGAGGCTAAAACATATGAAGAACAGTTGCAGAAACTGGCCATTGCTAGGCTAGTAAAGAGAAGGACCAGGGTGACATGATAGCAGAGTTCCAATATTTGAGGGACTGTCACAGAGAAGAGGGGGTCAACCTGTTTTCCAAAGCACCTGAAAGCCAGACAAGAAATAATGGATGGAAACTGATCAAGGAGAGATCTGCCTAAAATAAATGAGAAATAAAGATAAATTTTCTGACAGTGAGAACAATCAACCAATGGAACAGCTTGCCTTCAGACATTGTGGGTGCTTCATCACTGGAAGCTTTCGAGAAGAGGCTGGACAGCCATCTATCAGAAGTCATACAGAGTCTTCTGCTTGAGTAGGTAGATGGACTAGATTATCTACACGGTCCCTTCCAACTCATTCTATTCTATTCTATTCTTGCTATGAAAGATGTAGAATAGAATAGAATAGAATTATTTATTGGCCAAGTGTGATTGGACACACAAGGAATTTGCCTTGGTGCATATGCCCTAAGTATATATAAAAGACAAGATACATTCGTCAAGAATCATAATGATAGTCATAGGGTACAAATAAGCAATCAGGAAACAATACCAATAAAAATCGTAAGGATACAAGCAACAAGTTACAGACCTGCAGTCATAAGTGGGAGGAGATGGGTGATATGAACGATGAGATTGGGCTCCTAGAGAGAGGTGGTTTGTTTACCTGATCCTGCAGCTGCCATGGCAAAGTATATTCACTAAATTGGCCATCATTGTATTGTCAGTAGTATTGCCCAATGATGTAACCTAATTGTAGTTTTAGAAACAAACAGGATTTTGTGGAAAGACATTGACTGATGCCTGTACCTGTTGGTGAGGAAATTGACATGAGAAAGAGAAAGTGGTAAGAGGAGTGAAAAGCAAAAGGGAAGAGTTAAAATTTCTGTTTGGATTTGGAGTGAAATGGGATATAAGAAGGAATTCTGATGAAGAGAAGTTTAGATTTCAGGGGGGGAAATTGGAGAGCTATTGACTGACTTTGTGAGGACAAGGTCATGAAAGGGAAGAATGATCTTCCCGAGTGCAGCCAATCAATATGGCTATGGTTGGCAGGAAGTTGACTGAGTGCAACAGAGATGGCTAAATTGAATACAAATAAGAAGAGATAATAGAATGGATGAAAGATGATAACCCCTGATATATTCTGGAGGTTGGAGTTCTGAGTATATAATAGGGGAATTGAAGGAAAGAATAAAAATCGATTTAGTAGGAATGTGGAATCACTGGTCTGCAGATATTTGGATTTAAAGTTAGGCTTTAGGACAAGTTGGGATTGCTAATATACTTCCAGTGCCACCTCTGTATAGGATGCTTGACTTCATGAATGGATTGACAGTAGAATTCTCTAGGCTATGGAACTGTGATATTTTAACATTTTCCCTATGAAGAAGGATCAGAGGCAACTCACAAGTTCATGCTGGTCTAGCCTCATCCTGTAATGAGCTGTAAGAATAACCTTGAGGAACAGGAGAAGCAGTTGCAGAATAGACAATGGTCTTATAAATGAAATCAGAGTCCAAAGCAAGAATATAATTTGAGAAAACATCTCAAAATTGACCCTTCCTAATTCTCTAGAACCAAAAGGTGAGAAGTTCATTCAGAGTTACAGGATTCTGTTGCTGTAACCTTACAATAAAAGTAGTACTAGTACTCAAAATTTGGTTTCCTGATCTGGACTAACTCAAAGGGCTGACACATCCATAGCCTGAATCATATTGGAGGTCTGATATTTGGTTTTTATCTTAGCACTGGTGCAATATTCTCAAATAATAGAGAATGGAGGGAATTATTATCTGTCTTTTGTTGTGGTTGGAATATTTTGTGAGATGGAGTTGATAGGGAGGATGGATGTACCTGTGTAATAGAATTACTTTGTTTCCAGAGTGCAGTGAGGGTTATGATGAGCAATTCTGCTGAATGTTTAGTCACCTGTAGAAATAAAGAGGTGACAGTGGCCCTTGATGGGATTCCACCTAAATGGCCTCTACTGGTTTAGCAATTGAGAGATACTCCTTGGTTTACTTAAGAGCTCTAGGAGGTGGAGTGAATCAGGAGATATCTAGAGCACTGTTGGTGTAGGACAAAGAATGAATCAGAAAGAAGATAAGTAAGTGTTCAGGCCTAAATAATAATCAGGGCACCAGAATGTCAACACTTCTTCATTTTTATGGTACTTGAAAAATACCATAAAAACAGCAGCTTAAACTCTGAATTCTGAGGAAGCAGACAAGGTTCTGTATCCCATCAGCTTTCCATCTGTAGTCTGGATTGTTTTATTTATTTTATTATTTTAGATGTTTCATACTTCCCTTCCTTATTGAAGAAAGTCTCCAGTCACATGACTGACTAGGATATAGGTTTGGACAATGGTAAATGTATCTATGAATAAAAGGGTGATACCACCTGTCTTGAAGAACATGGTAGCCATCACTTGACCTCAAAATTCTGTATATTGACCAGGCTTCCCTTTCTTGGAGGAGACCAGGAGAAAGAAATATATTTATCAATAATCATGATATTGAGATAGGTTCATAAATGTCTTGGATCAAGTGTCACAAAAATAAAGTACAAATATTTTTAATTTATTTTTCAAGGTTGGGACAGAGTCTATTTTATAGATCTATCTCTAGTAGGGATATGTGCACAGAAAAGCTTTATTACTTTCAAAATATGGAATCTGGCATTTTATGAAGAATTCTGGATTTCTTTGAATGTAGGGCTCAAAAATTTTCATGAAGAGGGGAAATAAATTTCTACTCTTGAAGTTAAAGAGTATAAGAGTATATTCAAGAGTTGTATTTATCAATTTTTAAAATGTCTATAAGATGTAGGAGAAGTGGCAGAATCAGTGGGCAGAGTTAAAAGAGGGATCAGCCTGGAATCCCTACATCTCCACAAGCAGTCTAACCCTCTTGAATTCCATTGACCCTTATATAGCTCCAAGTAGATGCTAACCATTAATTGAGAAGATTCCTGTTCTCAATTAACAAGGAGGCTTAGCAATAAATCAGTTTAGTTGGACCTTCACATGTGGACCTTGTCTTTTGTGCCTGACAATATATTATCCATATTATCCAATACATTATCCATATTTAATGTTAATACACTGATTTCAACTAGCTTTATATTATTACCCATTTTTCATTGATAAAAGATAAAATATAAAAAGCATTTCTTCTCATCTTCTGGGAACTAAAAACTAAGATACAGAAACCTCATATCAGGTTTTTAAATCAGGGATGGGCTCTAAGAACCTATTTATTTTTATCCTCTTTTTTATTATAGTATATCAAAGCATTCCTTGCCTGGGAGCTGGGGATCAGTTTATGAAGACATGTCTTAGTCAATCTGAGGTGTGGTTGGGAGCTGTCGTAGTGAAGGAAGTCTGTTTTTTTAAGAGGACTGTACATAGAAAAAATGTCAGTATCATATTATTGCCCTTGGGGTATTCTTAATAGTTTCCTACATTCCAAACTGAGGATGATGGAAATTATAGTAAATAATAGATGGAAATATGTGAGTAATATCTACACAAGACTTTTGGATTTTCTTATCCAAATTCTTGTACAATGAGTTTTAAAGTATGTTTAAAAAAAAGAATAGTGATTCAAAGAAATCATAATGCACGTTTGGTTACTTTCATAAACATGTTTATATTCAGATGATCTTGCCAGGTCTTGTTACCTTAGTAAATTTGCTGATGTGGTAAGACAAGTGATGCAATGCTAAATATTAAGTTTGTTAAAGTACTGCCAATATAAAAATGATATTAATCATTTTTAATCATTCAATCATGGCAAATTAGTAGTATTAAAATCTCAGTTTTAAATCTATGCAATTAATATATCTCACAAGGTATGGCAACACTGAAAAGGTTTAACACTTCATATTTCTACTTCTAACCAAAGAATACAGTTACTTTTCAAGGTGCTACAAGAGGCGACATGGAGAGTACTTGAGAAGCAGGCATGGAGGAAGCAGTCATTCTTCTGAGGAAATTAGAATGCCTTGTTGGGAAGACTTATTTCTCTTCCAACACAAAGATGTTCTCAGATGCTGTTTATGCAGAAAAATTGATCCTGAGTCAAAGAGTTACTCAGCCACTGATCGAGATAATACAGAGACTATGAATACACAGCAAATATTTTATATACCGTAAGTAGCGCTTGATTTATGACAATTGAGACAAACTTTTCTATTGCTAAGCAAGACAGTTGTTAAGTGAGTTTTTCCCCACTTTACAACCTTTCTTGTCACGATTAGTGAATCACTGCAGTTGTTAAGTCGGTAACATGGTTAAGTGAATCTGGCTTCCCCATTGACTTTCCTTGTCAGAAGGTTGCAAACAGTGATCACCTGATCCGGGACCCTGTAACTGTCATAAGTACATGCCAACTACCAAGTGTCTGAATTTTGATCATGTGACCATGAGGATGCTGCAATGATTGTAAGTGTGAAAAACGCTCATAAGTCACTTTTTTTAGTGCTGGTATAATACGGTCACTAAACAAATGATTGTAAGTCGAAGACTACCTGTAATTTATAAATATTTTACATTAGTCAGAAACACTGACATGAGTCTAGTTCAGTGATGGCAAACCTTTTTCTTCTTCCATGTGAAAAATGGTAGTGCAAGTGCTGGCACACAACCCCCCGCACACACACTGCACTGTGCATGCACACATCCCCCCCGCATGCAGCCTCCTATTGGGCCATTTTTCGCCGTCCGGAGGTTTCAGGCGGCTTCCCTGAGGCCTCCAGAGGATGAAAAATAGTCAATGGGACTTCCGGTTTGCCCATTATGCCGTTTTTCACCCTCCGGAGGCTTCCTGAAGGCAAAAAACAACCCAACAGGCAAACCAGAAGTTCAGGAAAAGGACTTCCAGTTTGCCCCTTGGGCCATTTTTCACCCTCTGGAGGCTACAGGGAAGCCTCCTAAAGCCTCTGGAGGATGAAAAACGGCCTTATGGGCAAACC
>JANHFT010003051.1:104361-114556 GCA_032467955.1 Pseudoxenodon macrops | reverse complement strand
GGCCTGTTTTGGATGCAGTTAAGTGCAGAGCGCACACAGAGGCTCAGGGAGAGCAAAAAACGGGCCTACAGAAAGTTCAGGAAGGGTCCAGAGGGTCTCCAGAGCCTGGAGAGGCTGTTTTCGCCTTCCCGGAGGCTTGAAGATAGCCTCCGGGACCTGGGATGGGCAAAACACCCCTCTCATCATGGTGCAGGAGGCCGACTGGCCACGCCCACCATGGCTACACCCACCCAGCAATTGGGCAGAGAACCCTTTGTTAAAAATTTTGAAGCCCATCCCTGCCTTCAGCCATGTATTAGCTCCCTCCTGTTCAAGTAGTAGTCTATTCAGGTAGTCCTCAACTTACAATTCATTTAGTGACCCTTCAAAGTTACAGCAGTACTGAGAAGTGACTTATGACCGCTTTTTACATTTATGACCATTGCAGCATCCCTGTGGACATGTGATCAAAATTTGTGTGCTTGGTAACTGGCATGTATTGATGACAGATGCACTGTCCTGGGCACATGTGATCACCGTTTGCAATTTTCTCAGCCAGCTTCTGACATGAAAAGTCAATGGGGGAAACCAGATTTGCTTAATGACTGCATGATTCACTTAACAATTGAAGTGATTCACTTAACAGCTGGGGCAAACAAAGATTGCAAAACGGGGCAAAACTCACTTAACAACTGCCTGGCTTATCAACAGAAAGTTTGGACTCAACTGTGGTCATAAGTTGAGGACGACCTGTATAGGGATGCCTCTCAAGAAAAATTGGATATAGTGCAGGGGTATCAAACTGGCAGCCTGCAGGCTGGATATGTCACGTGCAGGCTACGCCCACCCCAGTTCTGCAAAGGCAAAAAACATTGTGTGACGGCAATGTGACGTGGCAAGTTTGACACCCGTGCTATAGTGGATCAAAATAGAGCAACCGGGTTTTCCTTTGGGGATTCCCACCAGGAATATATGAAGCCTGTCATGGGTTCATGTAGATTTTGAGTTAAATCCAAAGGGCACAAATTGATAGGTAAAGTTCTACATACACTCTTGTTGCAAAGTTGAGGAACAGATCCTGTTCTCTTTGGTTGCGAGCCAAAAGTTTTGAGTGCTCTTTTATGGGTTTAATGTTGGTGCTGTCGGGGAGGAATGCCTGTTTGGAAACTATTGAGATACGAGTCCAGCTTTATGAAACTCTTTTATCCAAGATGTTTCCTCTACAGCTACTTCTAAGACCTTAACCAGTGATGGGTAACCTTTTTCTTCTTAAGTGCCAAAAATGGGAGCGCACGCAAATAACCGCCCCCACGCACACTGCACTGCGTACCCATGCGCCCCCCCCCCGCCATTGGACCATTTTTTGCCCTCCAGAGGGTTCAGGAGGCTTCCCTGAAGCCTCCAGACAAACGGCCCAAAGGGACTTCCGGTTTGCCCATTGGGCTATTTTTCACCCTCCGGAGGCTTTAGAGAAGCCTACTGAAGGCAAAAAACGGCCCTATGGGCAAACCGGAAGTTCGGGAACAGACTTCCGGTTTGCCTATTGGGCCGTTTTTCACCCTCCTTGTATGCGTGCCATAGGTTCATCATCACTGCCTTAAACATTGACTTCTATATTTAAGTTTTTTCTTCACTAAAACTGCATTAACACTAATGCCCAGATATTTAATGACAGAAGCTACCATTTTTGCGGGTTATGTACTATATGTCTGATGTTCGTGAATAATATAATGCATTATATTTTTGGAATGTTATTTCCCCTGCCTCCTATCTTTTCTCATTCTCTTCTCTTATTTACCTGCAATTTTTTACCCAGGTAACCCTTCCTAAGGGTTTGTGGAACAAGATGCTGAACTTGGCTGACTGTAAACATAGCCATGTCAGTGAAAAGGCCCAGTTATGGTCAAATAAGATAACTATAAAAGATGCTGTGTCCCTTAAGACAAAAGGGTGTGACCAAACAGGCCAGCTTTGTACACATCTGCCATATCACTGACATATAAGCAGGTAGAATGGGGCTGGGTCAATTAGGCCAGTTTTATACGGGACTGTTCAGGTGAGCCATGTCTACCAGCCCAGATCCAGCAAGGCTAGGCTGGTTGGGTTCTAATGAAGTTCTAGGAGGACTCATTCAGGCTCTTTGGTCTAGGGGTAGATGAGCTCGTAATGGTAGCAAGTACATGTCTTGGCAAGCCCGGGCTATCCAGTTTCTTGGGGAAGGTCAAGCTAGATAGTTTGACTGCACTGCTCCAGTGCAGCTCGAGAAGCAAGATTTTATCACACCGTAATGAGAGACAGGAGCAACAATTATTGGTTAACTAGTAAATAATAAAACATACTCTGTAAAAACCTCTACTTACTACAACGTTGCACCACTGATTAAGCTTGATTGGAAGATCTCTGTGGGACTGAATCCATTTTGCATACGCAGGATACATTACTACAAATCAAAAACATTGGAAGATAATATTTTTTGAAAGAGTGCAAAATAATCTGTTATTTATTTTGAAATTAAGTTGATTTGCAAGATATCAGTAATAGACTAAGGGTCTGCTCTGTCAGTGCCTGTCATAAAATAAGATCTAGTAGAGGTGCCCTCCTAAGCGTGCTGCATCTGCCATGTGACATTCCAAAAGAGGACCTTGACCCAGTTGCAGAATTTCTTTCCTATTTGAATACAGCTGGAGTTAAGGCTTGTAAGTTTAGAGGTCAGTTTAATACATCTCTATTTACTCAGGCATTCCTTTGGTTAAACTGATGTTGCTGCTCTCCTGATCTGGCTTAGTACTTATTGTTTTAACACCTTTTTTGTAGAGATTCTTATTTAATATTTTAAGTTGTCTATTGTCACCCACTTTGTGGAATTTTTAAAAGTAGTAAAATGGGCAGTACAATTTTATAATCCAAAGATAATTATGTCTAATAGATTTATTGATTTAAGTGGATTTAGTCTCAAATTTACCTCAGTTAAAAATCAATCCATATTTTCCTCTTTCCTTGAAGTGGTAAGCTTCTGAGCAACACTCCAATAGCTCTTGGTCTGAATCAAAGTCAATTCCATTCTTGTTTCAAAAGCCATTGTCACTAACTTGCAGTAACACCACATTAAGGGGAAATTTAGTATTTTTCTATTGCATTTTATACCATTCATTGTTACCTGTTTCACTAGTAGGACGTACAGCGATTGGTTCTGCCAGCTCTGTTTTGCCAGATTTGGTAACCCAGGCAACCTAAAAACCACAGAATGTTGTTTTTTACAAACATGTTGTTTATATATATACACATACATACACATGCATACACACACACACACACACACAGTGTTTTTAACAATATGGGAAGTACAATTTAATTAATACTGATATAAAAAGAACTACCTTCCTATACTATTACTTTTATACTGATTAACTGAAAACCTAAGATATACAAGCATTCAAAGATACACAATTCAATGTCCAATCCAAAAACCAGCTATTTAAATACACATGGCTACTTTTTGTTGGTCACAAAGTTTTATTTGGGGCTAGTCTTTTGAAATCTTTGCAGCATATTTAGAATAAAGGTGAAATGTATATAGAATTTAAATTTCATATTCAGAGCAAAGGTGAAATGTATATAGTATTTAAATTTACCTCTGGAGCAAAATCTGCAATGTGCGTCTTCTCTTTTTCCAATGCAGCTTGAGATACAAACATGGGGAAGTAGCAGTTTTCCACTCCAAGTTTCTTTATTTCACTATCAAAAAAGTCCTTGATAGCTTCCCATACTGAAAAAGCCCATGGACGGAGGATGTAGCAGCCACTCACGTCATAGTATTCAATCATCTCTGATTTTGTAATTACCTTTATTTAAAATAAACATGTTTTGGTCAGGTATAATGTTGCTGAATATGCAGAAGAATAAACATTCAATAAAACAGTGGAATGAAATATTAAAGAAATGTTAAAGTGAAAAAAGACAGAAGTACCCAGAGATAGAGGGGCTTCTTCTAAAACAATTTCAATACAGACTGCTGATGTTTTCTGTAAAATGCCAAGTCACGTAGTGGAGTATAAATAATGTATATGTAATACACACATTTATTTAGGTTGTGAGTACAGCTGAATCAGTATTAGAATTAAATATAGCTCACTGATTTCAAGGAAATTGTGTGTTAGGTTGAAATCACTTTTATCAGAAACGTACGAACCAAATTCCTTATAAAAAGTAACTATATTTTTTTAAAAAAACTTATCCCTGGTAACATCAGCCCACCCCCATTAGGTGTGGCAGATGTGTTGCAAGTACCAGCTACAGACTTTCATTTGGTGGGTCACAGGAGACATGCCTTTTCTGCTGAGGAGTTCGTTAACACCTTATGGAACATTCTTCTTCCCCAAATTAGAATAGCTCCATCCTTTTTGATATTTCAGAAGTCCTTCCACACCTGATTATGTAATCAGGCCCACAACACCCAGGGAATTAGAGATTTGCCCAGATGGCTCCATTGCTAGGTGGTCATTCTTATCCCCCCTTTGTTTAGGGTTGGTCTATTTGTTTTGATACGTTCCATTTTAATAGGGATTTTGTATTTTTATACTCCTCTTTTTACGTTTATTATTTCATTATTGTATGGCACCGAGGGTTGTGTTTTGTGAAATGAGTAGCTATGAATAAACAACTAAAATAATTTTGCATTCATTTCCATTTCAATAGTGTAGCCCTTTTCATATTGGATTTTCTTTCTTTTCATTTTGAGCAATAATTCACAAAAATTAACAATTTTCTATTACCAGTACTTCAGTGATGAACTCTGGATCTGACTTCATAGATTTAATCATTAAAATATTTATTGAGATTTTGAGTTGGTATTTTAAGAATATAATTTACATAATGCCAATTACTAAGTTGTTACAAGCAAGCCATTTTGAGGAAAAATATGTCCATTTGATATATACTTGCCTGAGAATACCATTCAGCTAGATTTTCTTCCTTCTTAGCTTCTAGACCCAATCTGTAGCAAAGACAGAATAAATTAATACATTTTGGTTAATAATTGCTGAATTAATAAAGCAATGGTTTATTTGTTTTACTATTTTACCTCAAAAAATTAAATTGCATATTCAGTACAATTCAAGCATCATAATTATGCCTTTATTAATTTATCTTATTTCATGTTTGTTATCAATATATCACAATTTACACAGGATCAAGGAAATAGCTGGTACTGAATAAATTTTAAACAGAGACAACATAGTTAAAATTGTTCAATCACAATTGAAGGACAGAAAAAAAGTCCTTGCTATAGTATGTTACTATGAAAAGCACTACTGCATGCATATCATCTCTGTATGCATGGTAAAATCTTGATTTTTATAGACTAACGGAGCCATTGGAGCTAAATTATATCAAATTTTGTAAGCAATATATACATATGTAAATGACATAAATTGCCTTGACAGCTTTAGAAACATTTCAGCAATAGCACTTAGACTTATATACCACTTCACAGTGCTTTACAGAAGGAAGAAAATCTAGCTGAATGGTATTCTAACCACTGCGCCACTGCGACTCTTAGGCTTTATGGCTTTATTGTTATTATTTGTTGATGTTATTTATTGGTGAAGCCTGAATTAAAATTGTATCATTTTATATCTGAAGTCTGCTGAATCAGAAAAAAAATCAACTCAATTGAGATGTTTAAAATTGAAGTCCACGGAGATTAAAATTACAAAATAGCTATTCCGTGTAATTATTTGAAAATTAGCTCTTCTGTTTATCTCAATGTTTGTATTACATCTTATTTTATATCTTAACACTTTTACCTTGTTTGTTTCTTAGGTCCTTGACCATCCCCTGGTCCATCAGAAGACAGATTGTAGTTACTTCCTTGGTCTTTCTGCATTCCTTTCTTCTGCCCCTCATTCTGTTTTTGTTGTTTATTTTGCTTTTCAGATTTGTTCTCCTTCTCCTTCTTCTTCTTGTCTTTATCTTCTGCACCAGTTGTAGAAACTGGTTTGTAGTCCACTCCTGTTAACAGCTTGTACTGAGATTTCAGCTGAAGTAGTTTTTGTACTGCAGTATCAATTTTATCCTATGGGAAGGCAACATTCCCGTAGAATTATAGGCAATAAAAGAGAAACCAAGTAGGCAATTAGTTGCGTCAAATGTGTAATATATTATTATAACTGATAAAATATAGAACAAAAGTGTGATGCAGGAACTTAAAAGAACTATATTGCCTGCCACAATAAAACATGATACTGTAAATTCCTTGGAAAAATAATCTGGATTTTTCTCTTTATATTATATTTGAGGGCAAAAAATGCATGTACATTTGCTGAACAACTAAATCCTGATGAAATACACTGGACAAGATCTAAATTAATCTTGAAAAAAAGGTTAAGATTCTTTAAAAAATATGTGGCATGTTTCTTAATGATAAGCTAATTTACCACACAGTATAAATAAACTAGTAAAAGAGTGGAAAAATAATTATTTTAGTCTCGTGCTGTATGTAAGGACCAGCTGTTTTGGTGACAAGTAATGGTTCCCAGATGAACCTTCAGAGAAAATTAGAAGTTTTTTTTTATAAGTTGCCAATATTGTTGATTTTGCTAAAACGATTTGCAAATGTTGTTGAAGTAATTTCAGAATGGTTAGAACATGCAACACTTAATGAGAAATCAACTTATTTTCAAAGAATAGGATGGCAGCAAAGAATAAAAAATGACTGCAATACTTATTCCAGGCTCTCTTCAAGTATATGAAACTGTTAATTAGTAGAATTACCTTTTCTGCCTTCTCTGATTTTAACTTCCGAACCTCTTCTCCTTGGAGAGCAACCTGGTTAAAGAGAACCTGTGCTTCTGGAGAGCCAGGACTACTGGTTTCTGTGCTTTTTGGGTGCTTTAAGTCAGATCTCTGAGATGAAGCTGGCTGTCCTGGTTTATAGTCCTGGCCAGTCTTTTCTTTATATTCTGCTTTTAAGGAAAGGAGCAGTTTGACAGCCTCATCCACTTTATCCTGTGTGAGTATTGTCAAGAAAGAGCAAATAAGTATAAACACCTCAAAAACTATCTGCACAGTTTCTTTTCTTTACGATTCTGTTCTTTATTATCAAATAAACAATATGTTCTTGGGCATCTTGTAACACACTGTATTATTTTATGCAAAAGATTTGTTGCACACAAATGAAATGTACCGTATTTATTGAAATACATTTGCTCTATGCAAATTAAACTTTTGTAAAGAAAATAGGACCCAAGATGGAGCAGGGATGAGGTCTTCTTACCCTGTCAACCACCTCCAGCAATGAGCACTCCCTCAGGGTTACAAGTCCAATGGGGAAACCAAGTTTTAACACTCTTCTGGAAGGTCAAAAGGGTAAGAGCAGTTCTCAGTTCTGGTTGTAGAATATTTCACTGGGTCAAGGTCACAAAAGGCTCTTCTCCTTTAACCCGCCCACCGAAATTCCTTAGCATACACCCTCTGTAACAGGCCTCTCCCATTGGCATGAGTGGGGAAGGCTAATCCCATTGGGGTGAGACAATGTCTCAGATATCCTGGACCTATATGCCGTATAAGGCTTCAGAGGTAATAACCAATACCTTGAATTGGACCCAGAGGTAAATTGCCAGCCAATGCAGCTCAAGAACAGTTGTGCTATATGTGCCATCTTAGCGGTCCTCAGAACTGTGTGTGCCACTGCATTCTGCACCAGCGGTAGCTTCTGAATACCCTACAAGGTTAGCTTCATGTAGAGTGCATTGCAGTAATCCAATCAAGAGATGACATGGGCATGAATGACTGTGCAGAACCTCATGTTCCAGATAAGGGCCCAAATGGCACACAACATGGAATTGTACTTGGCCCTCTCATTACAACTGACACCTGCTCTTTGAGTTGCTAGTTGAGTATCCCTAGGTTGTGTCTGGGTTAGTGCAACCCATCCATTTTTCTTTAACTGTTCAGTTTCTGCATGCCACTTTTCAAAACACATATTTTTCTCATGTCAGTCTAATGTACACAAATTGGTGTCCATACATAAGAAAAAATAGAAATTACTGTCTGTCAGATTCTTTTAAATATCTAATACAAAGGTAAGCTAGAAAGCTAATGCATTAGGATTAAATGCCTACAATAACTTCTTAAAGTAAAGGAAATAGCTTTACCCTTTCACAATAACATTGAAATAATAATTTTTGAAGCAAACAGTGTCAAACATATATAGGATTAAGTTAAATGCTTATGAAATATAAGGACACAGAGAGGGGGGAGGGAAAGGAGAGAGAGAGAATATTTATTATTCATTATTCTACCTTGGAAACCTTTTCTGCTTTGAGTCTCCGCACTACCTCGCCTTGTTCAGCTACTTTACTATACAGAGCTTTTTCATCTATTTGGCTAGAAGATGTCAAACCATTCATAGTTAAAGAAGTAGAATCAGAAGCATAAGACAAGGAGGAAGGAGGAAGAGGAGTTGCAGGTGGATTTCCAGGCTTATAATCTTGACCTGTCTTTTTTTTATATTCTGCCTTTAGAGCAAGCAGCACTTTTACTGCAGCATCTATATGATCCTGAAGCAAGGAGACAATATATCACATCAGTAAATGCAGAAATATTTTCATTTTATAAATTAGGTGCATATACCATATTTTTCAGAGTATAAGATGCACCTGAGTATAAGACGCACCTTAGTTTTGGGGGAGGAAAATAGGGGGGGGGGAAATCCGCCTAGCAGGTATTCATCTGGCTAGCGTCCTTAGTCTAGTTAGTTTCAGCATATTATCTTATCCCCTGGTTAGGGCTGGAAAAAAAAAGCTTCTAAAGCACAGTTGATAGAGAGAAGCAATGAAAAAAGCCTGAAAAGATCACTTCACACTTCATTCGCCTTGTTAGGTCTGAAAAACAGCTTTGAAAAAGCTACATTTGGAGTATAAGACGCATCCAAATTATCAGCCTCTTTTGGGGGGGGGGGCGACTTATACTCCGAAAAATACAGTAAATGCTTCTTAAGTTAAAACTGTCTAGAACCAGTTTTTCACTGCAATTGGCATAATATGGTTCACGTTGGTCTAAAATATTCTATTTAAACTTTAAATAGAAAAATAATTAATAACCTTTGTTCATAGCCATTCTCCAGACCAAGTGATTTTTTAGATTTCTTTTTAAAATAGAAGGTTGGCAGATTTGGACATAATTCAACAGGACTTTTTTTTTTTCTAAATAAGATTCAATAAACAGAATTGATGTCGAGAAGGCATTACATTAAAGTGAAGTAAAGAATTTTTGTTCTCCCTTAAAATTCAAACTATTTCGTATTTTCTCAATGTGAACAAAATAATCATCTGTTTTGTATGCAAATAACATGTAACTACATAACACTGCAGTACAAGAAGCTATACTAAAAGTAAAGCAAGGAATTCTTGCTATCATTTAACAATATATTTTTTAAAGCTCTAAAAACCATTTGCATCACCCTATTTTACTTCCACTGCTATTATACTTTTGTTGAATTGTATCTATGGACTTCTTCATTTAGGTATTTTACAATCATGAGTTTTCCTACAAGTATCTACAGAGACAGAGGAATTGAACTAGGAAAAACACTCTTTGGTGGATTGCTATTTTTTACTCCTGGCCAGTTTTTCTTTTCTTTTTTTGCTTTCAGAGCTGGAAACACTGTGACACTGTGATCTATCTGAACTTGAAACCAGAAATAAAGCAACACACTTAAAAGGGATTAAGACAGAAAAGGGGGGAATTGATACTGATCTAAAGATACACATGGACAAATTTGAAACAAACAATGCAACTAAAGTTTTTAATTATTTTAAATTATTCTCTCTCACACACACACACAAACACATATATACAGATACATATACATATAAATAATAATTTAGGATATTTAACCAAGTTAAATATTTGCTCTTCTTTGAAAAGAAGATAAAAGCTGTATCTTGGGAGAATCCAGAGAACATTTTCTCTCAGAAAAACATACGAAGAGATATGTTATCAAGATTTCAAAGATTATAATGGAGCACATGGATTTAGACCAGTGGTGAAATCTAAAAATTTTCCCTACCAGTTCTGTGGGTGTGGCTTGGTAGTCATGTGATTGGGTGAGCTCACACTTCACACACAAACACAAAAGCCACACAACTGACTCACACACAATGCAAAAGCACACAAAATGGCCCCTGCAACAAGCATGAACCTCACAGAGCCACAA
>JANHFT010003051.1:65027-83771 GCA_032467955.1 Pseudoxenodon macrops | reverse complement strand
CTGATTAGCACCAGCAGCTGATTGTCGATTGGATCGGCCTCCCAACCATCAGCTGCTTCAGGCTCCAGAGAGGCAGAGACAGATTTTTTTTCCTTGTGCTAAACAGGCTATGCTGAAACTGAAAGTGAAACTGAAACAGGCTGCTTGCTGTAAGGATGCAAATTGCTGGGAGGCAGAGGCATTTTTTTTTCTTGTTTTCCTCCCCCAAAAAGGTAGGTGTGTCTTATACTTCGGAGCGTCTTATACTTATACTCTGAAAAATACGGTAATAGGTCTACTAATAAATAAGTATATGAAAGCACTATTGCATATTCTGTTCAAAGGTATCTTATACTAAGGTATCTTGTGTAACAATACTCTGTTTCTGCACCAGGTAGACATACACATTAAAATGGAACAAGTATTTGGGGGAATACCACCAAGCAAGTATCAATTATTATTTTATTAATTTTTATTTTATGCATTTTATTAATACAAGAAATTCAGTTTTTTAATTGAAATGTATATGTCCTTCAAATTTAATATTGGACTATTACTGATTCAAATTTAAGAGTTTTAGTTGGTTTTAGTTTTAATTCAACATAAAAGGTTTTTAAAAGCTTTATTTTCATTTCTAATAAGCATGTTCATGCTGTGTATGAATATGTATTTGCCTGAATGCTTCTATATGCAAATCATATTTGTTTCATTAGGATACAAGTATAGAAATGGCTAATTCCGGTATTATCTATCGATATTTTGATACACTGTGAAACAGAGGCTACTGAACACTTACCACTTTTATTTTTCGAACAGTGTCTCCTGCAGTCCATTTGGAATCTACAGATTGAAAATTATTTTGTGCTTCAAGAAACTTGTACCAGCGTTTTACATGAACAGGACCATTATTTTGAGGTAACTGCTCCTGCCATATATTGTTGCCTATTGGAAAAGATAAGATTTATTACAAAGTAGGAAATACTGTGTGGCAAGATAATATAACACAATTTATGCCAAAGATGAAATAATTAATAACTGCAACTTAATTATAAATAATAATTGGAGAAAAAGCTATTGCAAAGAGAGCATTTTAATATCTTACTTTACTCTGTGGAGGAGGGAAATAGAATCACTCACGCCTAAATTCTCCAAGATATTTAACTACATTTTGAGAAAAAAACAGTCAGTATCCTTGTTGTTGGAATCATGAGAAACAATAGGACAAAACTAGTCAAAGAAAATGTATTTGAACTGTAAGTTCAATGTTCAATGTGTTGTATCAAGTCATTTTCCTCTGTGAATACAAACGGGGTTGCAGTTACAAAATGAGAGCTGAATTTGTGGAAGAGATACTTATATATAATGAATAGGAGCGTCTTCCATGCATAGATCAAAGACAATACATTAGGTACAATTATCATATTTTATTCTGGTAAAATGTTGCTTTCATGTCATTTTATGTTCTACTTGGGCTGTCCTTATAATCATTTAGAAATTGGATGTTAAAAGGTGACTGATATTTTAGCAGTCCCACACTTTGTGGCCCTGAAAGTTGTAGAGGCTCTACTTTCTTGTGTCATTTTGGGAGGCAATAAAAAGCTGACTCTTTACTAGGGTATCTAGAGCATTGAGCTCTATACCTCGCCTATCCCAGAAATGCTTAATTATGTTTTAAAGACAGTTCATGACTATCAATGTCCTCATTATTTATTTACATTTGACTTTTCAAATATATTTTACATAAGTAAATCTGACTTTGAGGAAATTTTAGTAAATAAATGTGTTGGAATATGTGTGCCTTACACACACTACACACACATGCACTGATATTCAACCCTCAACCTTTATGTACTCCTAAATGTAATAAATAATGAAAACCAGCTAAAGAGAAGTTTCTATGGATTATTAATTTCAATAGTTATGGTCATTTGCGCAAATGAACTTCTATATACATATGTTCTAGTACATAAATAAGATTTTATCAAGATATTACCATGCTATATTAAAAGCAGCAAGGATGCTTTATGTTTTTATGCACAAAAATGGAAATATACTTCAATTCCTACAATGGTTGGAAAAACTAATGGAACTTAATCGAAGAAAAAAACACGTTCAAATTTGTTTGTTTGGAAACCGCTTCTGGATTTTGTTTTTGAAATGGAAAAAAAAATAAACTTTGACTTTGCTGGTAAGTTTGTTGTTACAGAAATGGCTAGTAGATATTAAGTATATACAAGTAAAAAGTTGAGATTGTAATGTTACTATCTTATCCTACTGTGCTAAAAAGGGTCAGGAGTTGCTGCTTTTCTTTCTTTTTTCCCATTTGCTTCCTTCTCTTCCTTTTTCCTTCCGCTCTTTTCCTACTATTTTCATTTTCTTTTGTATTTTACATCTTGATAAGCTTAATCATTTTAATTTTTTTTTAAAGATATGACTGCTACTATATTTAGTACGTTCCTTACCTTTTAATGCTGCCCAAACACTGAAATCTGCAAGGCTCAAACAGTTGCCTACTAAATAGGTTCTCAGAGAAAGGGAGTTATTGAGCTCTTGGATGGCTAAAGCAAACTCAGTGGGAGTGGACAGTTTTGTGGTGCTGAATTCCATCCAATGGTCAATCTTTGAAAAAGAAAAAAAATACAAAAGATTGAATTATAACCAATAAAGCCTATACATTTCATTAGGGGGGGAAATCACTAGTAGAAAGAACTAAAGAGAGTTATTCAGATAATGAAATTCTAGAATTTAAAGAGTTATCAGCTAGCACTGATAATGTTATCTAGTTTGAGTAACAAAACCTCTGCAAGAAAACAACCAAGCTCAGAGAGCACCAAGGACCCCTCATACATTCAAGTACTTCAGGTGGAGCTATCATTTCATTACAGGAGCCCCTCTGAGCAGTTTAGGAAGGAATAAAAGATCAGCTGTAAACAACAGATGGGAACAAAAAGGGATATAGCAGCTCCATGAATGTAATGCAAGGTAATACATTTCCACAGGGAAAGGGGAGAACCCTGATTGCAAATGTGCTGATACTTACAACTCTGTAAGTTCTAGTAATTTTATCAAATAAACAAAAGCAGTATTGTGCAGTTGTGATACAAGCTCCAACGGTTTGTACATGCATGCAACATCACAACCTATAGCCAAAAGGGATGGAACTTGTCTCTCATCAGTGCAATGCTGCTTTTCATCAGTTACCCTTCTTGTCCTCTACTCCTCCACCCCTTTGCATGTTTTTTTTTCTGTCATACAGATGTCAAACAATACAGAAATGCTGAAATTGAGCACAGACACCAAGAAGACCTTTACATGGAAAATGGTTTGCCTTTAAAGAAAAACTGCATTGGCAACTCTACCTAATGGTTCATTCTACTCTAGGAAAAGGCCCATAAAGGGAGGAAAGTATACAGTACAGGTAGACCTCAACTTACGACAGCTGAGCCCAGAATTTATGTTGCTAAGTGAGAAATTTGTTAAGTGAGTTTTGCTCCACTTTACAGCTTTTCTTGTCACATTTGTTAAGTGAATCACTGCAGTTCTCAAATTAGTAACACGATTTGTTAAGTGAATCTGGCTTCCCCATTGACTTTGCTTGTCAGAAGGTTGCAAAATGTGATCACATGACCCTGGGAGAGTGCAACCGTCATAAATACGAACCAGTTGCCAAGCGTCTGAATGTAAATCACGTGAGCATGGGGACGCGGCAATGGTCATAAGTGTGAAAAATTGTCATAAGTCCCTTTTTTCAGTGCCATTGTAACTTTGAACTATCACTAAATGAACTGTTGTAAGTCGAGGATTACCTATATTAGATTTCAAAAATAAGGCTTCTATAACATGAGAACTGCTGGTTCCTGGGGTAAATTGTTAGATATTTATTTTTTAAAGCCCAACCTGTATCTCCAAGAAATTAGAAGATCACTTCTTACCTCAGTATGCTCCAGCAAATTAGATCCATATAATCCAGCAGATGTGGCAATTCTAGCCAGATAACGAACTATAGAATTCACATCAGTGAATGTAACTTGGCTGTTTAAAGAATTGAACATATATGTGTTTATCCATTTTTGAAATCGAATTGTATTGGAATTCATTATAATATGCAATCCGGCATGATGTTTCCAGATTAAGTCATAGCCATTCCACCCCATAAACTAAATATTGCAAACATAGTAGAAGCTAATGAAAGTTTAACTCTTAAATTTTTGATAATATAAAAAGCTATTTTAAAAAGCTACTAAAAATTGAAGACATCTTTATTTTATTTTCCATGCATAAATGCAACACTTCATAATAAAATAATTCTCAAGTATAAACAATGGTTGATTGAACAAAAACAGGTCATGTGGTTGGTCCTTCATTGAAGTGTAGCACTGTCAATTTTTTCATTTGCCTGATGATAATAGATTTATTGTTAAATGCTGCATTTCTGTATTTTATTTTAAATTGTGTGGCACATTTAAAAAACCATTTTTATGTGACTAAAATGGTCAAACAAAGGAG
The DNA here is from genome assembly GCA_032467955.1 of Pseudoxenodon macrops. Taxonomy (NCBI): domain Eukaryota; kingdom Metazoa; phylum Chordata; class Lepidosauria; order Squamata; family Pseudoxenodontidae; genus Pseudoxenodon; species Pseudoxenodon macrops. The sequence continues at coordinate 79,286 of JANHFT010003051.1, read as the reverse complement.
AACAAAATAAGTAATTATATCTTCCTTGGAGGGACAGGGAATACATCACAAAATGTAGAAATGATTTATATCGCTAAGATTCTGTGCAAGCTACATGCCTGGATTTTACATAGCACTTCTCCCTGCCTTTCATCTTCCTAGGATGGTAAGGAATTTTAAAGGTTTTATAGGACTACAAGACTAAGTGAAAATCACAAAAGTCTCTCACAGAGAACATTTTCTACAAACCTAAAGGAGATCTCAAGAGCCATAAAATAAATCTTTATTTTAACATTTTAATTTTAGCAAGTTCATCTGGGCTTGATAGATAGATATAGATATAGATTGTGTGTGTGTGTGTATGTATGTTAATTCAAAAAAGTCATTACATTTTCATTGTTTCGTTACCTACAAGTCAGTTTTCAATTACTCCAATTTATTTATTTTTAATCAATGCCATTATTTCACAACGGAAAGGATGACAATATCAATGCAGAATAATCTATACCTTTGCAGAACTAAGAAAAGCTCAGTTACGTAGCGGAACTAACTATTCTCTTGAAAACCTAATCAGTTTTTTACTTAGCAATTAAATCAGAGATCACTCACTTAGTCAGAAGTTGAAATAAGGCATAAAGCAAAAGCAGTTAAGTTCATATCAAATAACTTCTTCCTTTACCACTATTACAGCAGAAGATGACCAGTTTTGGTGAACAATGAGATCTCATCACCCTCCAAAAATGGAGAGGTGAGACAGAAAAGGAATGGCATTCTAGATGTACAATCCAACATATGACCACCCATATCAGTCACAGAATTTTATTTTCCCTGTTCCTTAAAATCCATCTCAGACTACCAGATCTCATGGCAACTATTTATTATACCACTGGTCAATGATAGAAAAAGTTTACAAAAGCATTATTTGAATCTAATGTCAGTTCCATAGTAGGGTTCCAAGAAAAAAAATAAAAGTTCAGATATAATATATATTATTATTTGAGGGTTTTTGGAGAAAAAACAATACACACACAGAGAGTATGTATGTATATATATAAAACTCATGCAAAAATGATTAAGAAGTATTAAGAAGTGTAATGATTACATTTCATCCGTCAGGGTAATGAACAAAGCCTTTCTTCATTTTCTTAACAGCATCAATATCATAGTAATTAAATTTTAAAAGCAATAACAGCAAAGACACAAAAACTTACTCAGATATCTGTAGAACAGTTTCTTTGCCTTCTTCAACTGAAATTTTAACATGATCCTTTATATGTTCTACGGTCAGCAATGCTCCTAAAATGATTACAAGAGGGCTTATTTCATAGATATACTTTTTTTTTAAATTCTCTTAGCATTTCCTCTTTTACCTGAAGTTTACCAGTCAGGAAAACATTAACATTGTATCGATTGTCAACTCATGACTGCAATGTACAAATTCCCACAATGGTACCACAGCAGCAACATCAGATCCTAATTGACTTTGAAAAAAGCTAGATATGGGTGGGCTTGTTTAGTACTTTAATGGGAGATCACTGGGAAATCCTACATACATGGGTATGTTTTTGTTTTAATTCTGAGATAATAATTCGCCAGTTTGCTCACGTCGTACATTGTTCAGAGTCAATGAGAATGGACCAGTTTACATGTCAAATATATAAATTAAACTTCATGGGCCTATGGGGTTAAGTCCCATTGATATATGTACATTCTCCATGTAAAGTAGAGAGCTAGCAGCTGTGAAAATTTGGGAATGGATTGAGATAGGAGAAATAATGCAGAGGGATTTAAGTCTCCTCCTTTTAGAAAAAGCAGAGTAATTTCCAATAGATTTATGGGAAGAAGAGAATTCCAAAATGAGGTCTACTGAACAGCAGTGATGGCTGGAACTTGAAGCTGAAGCCTAGCAATACCAAGCTCTCAAAAACTTACTGAAGCTTTCAGATATGCCAAAGTTACAGACTATTTTGGAAAATCTTCGAATTTCAAAATTGTAAACAATTCTGAAAAATTATTATAATCCTTGGATTACAATAAGAAACTACCCTACTGTAATGATGTATTATATGAAAGTAATAAAGTTGTGTTAAATTTCCAAATCAAATATTTTTCAAAAATCCACTCATGACTGCAATGTACAAATTCCCACAATGGTACCACAGCAGCAACATCAGATCCTAATTGACTTTTAAAAAAGCTAGATATGGGTGGGCTTGTTTAGTACTTTAATGGGAGATCACTGGGAAATCCTACACCTATAAAAATGCTGGGGGAAATTCTGATAAGATGGCAACTCACTTCCAGCTTATTGATGAGAGTCACACATCATATTATTAGAAGTAGAGCTGAACTTAAGAGAGCCAGTAGCATTTCATCTTTCTAAACCATTATTTAACGTTGTAGCAAAATATATAACTACATGTCATGAAAAACTGAAAGTTCAACATTTTATATAATTAAGAAGCATCACTGCAGGCAAGATTATTTATTACAATTACAGTCTGTTTGGGATGCAGAATGACAAGCTAAAATTACACACTTAGAAATTCCATGACTAAGCATAAATGCTCTTGAGATACACCCTACTATGCCTATGGCAGCTCAGATTTTAAAAAAAAGACATTTAAGGAACTTTTATTAAGAGTTTATGCCACAAAAACATGTAAAGGAAATGTTTAAATGTGCAGTAGTCACTATTACTTTTATCAGATTGTTATATTTTAACATTTTTCTCAAATGTCGTTTTTCATCTGTAGACTATATTCTGTTTTATTATATTACCCCATTATGTCACTGCCACATCTTATTACATTCAGCAGGGCTTATACCCAAGTAACTGTACACTATTCTAGATAACAGTTAAGAGAATATCCAAAACGATCACAAAACTAGGAAGATCCCATAACCTTGGAATGGGAAATATAATCTATTATGGGACATATTCAAGGCATAACTTGATATTTTGAGTTTCACTTTAAAATCCAGAACATTTAAGCAGCAGAATATAAACAAACCTGACTATTGACCAAGAAGAAAATGACCATGCAATGTTGTGGTTGAAAAAAAAATGCAGCAGGCAATCCGCATATTAACACAAGTTTAAATATTCATGTGATAACTGATCTGGGGTTTTCAGTTTAGTTTAGTTTATTGTCATTGCACCTTGTACAATGAAATTAAACGCCAACTTCAGTTACACTACTACATTCACTACTACTACATTCAGAAGCCACACCTCGTTTGGCAAGGGAAGCCAAAATTTGACTTTTCTGCATAAACCCGAGTCTGACTGGGCAGGGAGATGAAAATAACCCAGACACACAAGTTAGTGGGTGAGAAACGCCTATGGCCTACATTTACTCCTCCACAGAGTCTCCCACAATCTGTGCCACGTGTCAGTCAGTGCCTTTCTCTCCAACCCCCCCCCCTCCAATGAACGTCTGGACCTCCTGGCCCGCGTCTCTACCAATGTCAAAAGCCTCAGAAGCCCTTGCGAACTCATCATCTCAGCCCCCTCCCCAACGACCTTTTGCTAGCCCCACACAAACACCCGTCCCAGATGACAGGAGCCTTCCGCCCGTCGCTTTGACCTCATCTAGAAATGTTTACCCGGGAACCGGCTTTAGCGAAAGAGAAAGAGAAAGAGGCGGATGAATGAAGCGTCGGCCAATGGCTTCCCGTGAACGGTGCCTGATGCAACATGGCAGCAACACCTGAGCCGGGTAAGGCAGCAGGGAGGGGGGGGGAATTGTGTGTGTGTGTGTGTGTGTGTGAAGGTTGAGGCGCTCACAACCGGCGAGTATTTCGGGCAACAGGAGCGGGGATTCCTTACCGAGAGGCAGATCGCCGGGGTTGACGGTCAGGCTCAGCGCCATTCCAGCAGCGGCACTAAGAGAAAGAACCGAGAAGGAATGCGACGCGGCTGCGAAGGCCGAGACCGCCCTCTTCTTCGCCAATCAAGCTCTAGCCCCGCCCCGGTCCCGCCTCCCATCTTGTCACAGGGCTCGTCCACGCCTTCGCCTCCCTCCTGCCCGCGGACGCGCCTTGGAGTTTTTCCACACGCTCTCCGGAGCCGCAACGCCCGTTCGCAAGTTGGGGTTGCGGAACGCGTGCGAGGTTATTTTCCAAGCACGTTTCGTGTAGCCCTTAAATTAGACCCAACAGAACGAAGCCCAGGTTTGCTCCTGTTGAGATTGACAAACATTGGAAAGCCGAGCCCCTTTTTTGGTCTTCAGAAACATCCCTCACGAAAAGGGACCGACTCTGCCACACCTTTGTCCAGCTGTTTCTGAGAGCTGCACCTGTTTTCAGATGCAATGCAGAGGAAGGACCATTAATTCAAACTGCTAGCTTTTCAGGTTCAGAGCTATCAGTCAAACATAAACCAGGAAAAGTGCCCACTCAACTGAGATCAAAGCAATCAAAATCCACAAATAAAACCTTCACCAAAGTATCAACAAAAATTATAATTTTATTTCAAGAATGTATTTTTCAGGGTATAAAAGCTAAAACAGATATATTTCCTGATTTCTCCGTATAAACATCTCAAGTGAAAATGGAGGAGGGGAGAATTAGGCACAGAACTGACATAAATCCCACAGATCCATGTATACTGTATATAGACAAAATGATCCCTTCACATGATGCATGCATGAGTGAGGCATAACAAAAGTAATCTGAAATAACTGGTTCATTTATTTTTTGTCTTCAAGCCAAGAAATAGATTGAATAAGGAGTTGATAATTGGATAGGTGAACATATATGATATTAATAAGCATTAAGAGAGCTGGACAATTTGATTGAATTCACTAATATTCCAACTAAAAACTAAAATTTCAAATTTAACAGAATGTATATTAAGTCGAGGAAGCAACAAATCTCTAACTAAAGATCATGGAACTGGTTCAAAGTGTGAGCCTATCAAAAATCACAATTTATTTCAGCTAAGAAGTAGCCAAATATAATGCACAATCTTCTGCATTTTTTATGGCACAAGGCCTTCTTTGACTGCCTCAGGAACTCGACTAGCATAATAGTCATGATTTTTTAAAGTAGCAAGGACTCCTGCTGAATTCATGTGTTTGACCTCTTTATTATAATGAAAAAAGTTCCCATGAATATCAGTAAGTTTGCCTGTGAAGAAAGAAAAGAAAAACATGATTCTAGATTTGAATGGATTTAGACACGGTATCTATGTTTCTATAGAAGGACAAACAATTAAAAGTAGTTCATAAAAACTGAACATTCCTTTTCCAAATTATCATTGGCTAAATTTGAGTTTTTCCTTGTTTTACTATAACAGGGCACAATATAATTAATGTGCTTTAATACACAAAACTGACATCAAAATCAGTATAATTCTCCTGAACTTAAAACTATTTAAAGTTAGATCTTTTATATACATATCAACCCCCAATACCACATCTCATAAAAAAAGCATTAATAGATTAGCTGAAAAATGAATCTATGTGTACTGTAAGATTATGCTTACTCTGAAAATTATTTTGAAGCAGTGCTTAAGATATCTTACAATTAGATCAGCATTTCTTCATTTTCTTTAAAGGATACATGTTTTAAGAAATTAATTCTTAATTATTATGATTCTTAAAGCAGCTACAACTTTTTTCAGACTTTCCTAGAAACTTAGAGGTAATAACATCATATATTTTGGGTTCTGAAGCACTTATTTCCAAACAACGTTCACAGGTTGCAGAGCCCAAGCATTCTATAATAGCATAATCTACAAGTTTTGTTTTCTTGTTTATTTGTTTATATTTAAAAAATTTAGAAATTGCTTTTTATTTCTTTTATTATGTCAATGTCAACAGATATGAATAAAAAAAATCTTAATTTAAATCTAAGTACCTTATGTATACTTATTGGCACGTACAGACAAAAATATCATTAAGCAACTATATAATCACTATCACTATAATATCACACAATTAAGAAGAGTTAAAATCTAAAAGAGCAATCATTGTTAACTTAGCATTGTTGGTCTCTTAGTTACAGCTCTTTACAAAGAGAAATATTTATACATTTCCCTGTTTCTATTTGTCCAAAGTATTTACTAACTTACCTCCAACTGCATGCAAAATAGCCTCTGGTGCACATGTATCCCACTTCTTGCATCCAGGACTGGCAAATACATAAGCAGAAGCTTTGCCTTCAACAAGTTGAATGATCTGATACAAATAAAACAACCTCAGTCGCTTAATATGCACATATACAATGTTTTTAAAGATAAGGAATGAGTTCACATACAGATCAATGCTTTAATTTTTGATTACTTTCTATGGCCTTTTTCCTTTGCTCTTATATATACATAACAAGCATATCCATGTATATGTGTAAAGTTTCTCTATAGATATAATTATACACATTTTTGGATGATATATTATGATTTAGGTGGTAAAATTTACCATTAACATTTTAATTAGGTTACGGCTTATGGAAAAAACATTCTTGACAAGAGGTGAGGACATTATCACTAAACAAAATATCGATCCATTTCTAAGCCACTCTTAAGAATCTCTACCACCTTGAGAGATGACATGTAAATAACTAAAATCCTAAAGAGGCCAAAGCAATTAATAAAATTATTTCCACTATTCCTATGCTCCATCCACACAATGTGTTTGAAATCAAATGGAAAGATGTGCATCATCAGAGGTGGGTTCCTACCGGTTCATATCAGTTCTATAGAGTAGGTAGTAAGCTGCTGATGACATCACGGAACCGGTTCTGGTCTGTGGACGCCACCATCTTTTTTTGGGAATTTGGGGGTGTGTGTGTTAATTCTTTCCAGGTTTTTTTCCTTCTGTGCATGCACAGAAGCCGAGTCTCTGGTGGCACTGTGCATGTGTTACCATCTTTTTTCAGCCTTTTGGGGGAGGATTTTTTGTAAGTTTTTTGCTCTGCACATGCACGGGCACGCAAAGTGCGTGCGCCCTCGAGGTGCGGGAGGAAGCGAACCAGCAGCGAGGTAAGTCAGAACCCACCCTGTGCATCATCTATTGGAAAACTTTGTCTGTTATAACACTATTATAAAAATGAAAGACTCGTCCTGAACTTTAAAAAAATTAACCCTATTATCATGGCATTAAAATTTAGGGATGTCCATACCTTATTACCAGCACCTCCAACTCTCACCACACTATCAGGCTTCATTGCACTAATACAGTCATTTACCATCTTGCTGCTGTGTGATCTTGTGGTGGTAATGATATGCTGCCCAGCTGGTACCTCTTTCAGCTGAAATCCAAAGGCGCCCAAACCAAGAATTCCCCATATTGTCCTACCTAGAACTGCATCTGCACCTGCCTGAAAAATGATTTGAACATTCTAGTTTCATTTTGAAAAATAAACAAAAGGAGTAAATATATACGATGGATGGACATAACTGTATTTATGTAAAAGAATAATGACCCTAAATTTAACAAATGCCATCCTCCACGAAGGTTAGACAAAACTAACCTGCTCCATTACATTATCAGGAAATTTAATATGAACTATTTAAATATGTTATTTGCAAAGATACATTTCTTTCTTTCAGAGAAAAACTATCTGCTGCTGAAAGAATAAGACTTACTGTTATGCAAGTAGATAGACTTTAGTCTGCCTTTATCTAACTGAAGAGCTTTATCTATACTTTTTGTTACAAGATTGAATCCGAGTTGGTCACCGGGACCAGATGTTTATTCTTCCAAGCTTTTGCATTCATGCTCAGGGAATTTCTCACTCTCCAGATTGTGTGAGAAGTTCCCTGAGGATGGGCTGCAGTACTGACTCAGATTTGATCCTGCAACATTATCCAGGGACACGTATATTTGCCTTCATTCGCAAGACATACTTTTTGTTATTCAGTGTATTTTCAGCTTTACTGCTTCAGTTACCAGTGTGTTTCTTCTGCATTATTTTCATTTTGTCATAACTATAGCCATCACTATAGGCAATGTACATAAGGTACATTCTCAAATATATAGAAATTAAATTAATTAAAGAGAAGGCATACCCACAGATGTTTAAATTTTAGAGTAATCAGGATAGGGAGATACTTCATCAACATTAACTTATTTCTGCAAAATTTTCAGAAGGTTTACTGAATTCAGTCCTCACCTTAGCAAAATTCAACACATAATTTTGATAGAAAAAAATAGTTACTAATTTTTGCAGCTATACAAGTCATTTTCCTTTGTTGAAGCCACTGAGAACATGATAGGATTATTATACTGAATGCCAAAAATATAGTATAGGTCAAGCACAGGAAATCAGGAGTCCAGGCACTTCAAATGAATATAGCTATATTGTAAGCCAATGTTCTCTACAAGAATCTGAACTACTAATGGTCAAAGCAAATTGGCGGCAGATAAGAATTCAACAGAATTCAAGGTTGGCTGGACTTAGATCTTTTGGGGGCGTGAAGGGACTTGAGACTGACCCATCCCTCAGACTCAGCTTGGTCATCTCCTACAGTACATACAGTCTGAAATTTGGATCTATGCTAGTCCCAAATCTGCCATGGATGTACATCCTTTTAACTAGGGCACTTTAGACAGAAAAAGAAAAGGGCATTCCTTCTTCTATGTAACTACAGTTAACCCCATTATTCTACTTAATTAGAAGTGATATGTAGTAAAATAGAAGAACATTAAGAAATTAAAGCATTTCCTACCTCATAATTGTAATATGGTTGATTGATGATCCCTGCAATAGCTTTTCCTTGGTAAGCAATACCAATAAGAACTGTTACATGGTCAAGAAGTCCTGAAAGAGATAAACATCTTGTCAATGGACATGAAAATCAAGATTATTTTAATTCTTTACATGATACTTTATAATTTCAGTGACTGTTTATACTTATCATGTTTATAGACTAAGTTGCTTAATTATGTTTCTTAAATAAGGCACAACTGGTTGGGTTTACATTATGCTAAACATCAGTCAATACACAAAGCTAAAACCAAAACAAACTTTCATTAAGGTTTTGCAAGTTATAGTACAGAAAGCTTGCTGGATTTTATTATTCAAGGTCATTTTTCTTCCATTTCATTAAACAATAAAGCAGAACCCACACCTGCCTTGCTTTAACAAGGTTCACTACACTCTGGGATCAAATCCCTGGAACATTTCGTGATTTCTAACCAAGCAAAATTGCCAAAAACATCAATTCTGTAGAACACTGACCATAATACAATGTCATACAATCCCAGTTGTACCTATTGTTAGATTAAGAAATAATTTGCAAGTATCTTTATGATGCTTTTTCAGTTTTCTGGATCTCCATATAGCTAAAAAAACACACACGACAGAGGCAATAAAAATAGCAATTAGAAATTAGGGGGGGACAACCCTGATTCGTTCCTGTTTCAATAATAGAATTCTTCTTTAATGAAGAATTAAATAATTATGTTAATTGTGTGCAAGAGAGAAGCCTGATTGCATTTAATTCATAGTATGTTTGTGTAGGACAGATGGAAAATTTATAATTATTCAGACATTGCTGAATCACTATTTTCAGCATCCTTTACCATTGGCTAGGCTGGCTGGAACTCTTAGGAGTCCCATAGTTCAAAACATCTGGAGTATTTTTTTGTGGACCTTAACCTGAGATTGCTTAACAACTGCAACCAGGAGTGCTTCACCATTATTGAGTGAAGCAGTCACATGGGAATCTCACTTAACAACTGCTTTGCTCAATGACTGATATTCTGGTCCCAACTGCAATGATAAGTTAACCTATACACCAAACTGTCACTCAAAGGGCTTTTCAGTTCATTGTTACATGAGAAATTAACAAAAGTACAATTAATCAGGTTAAGGATTTTAAGTACCTAGACATCCACTTCCACTTCTCTATCCCTGGAATAAGGAATTGGATGAACTTTCTATCAGAACACAAAAACTTTCTAATGCAACCGTAAAATATGCTAGCCATCATGGCAAGAATTATGCAGCAAGGTTCTGGGCTTGTTTTATGGTGCATAATTTTTATCTTAACATATTCCATATTAGAGAGGAGAGAGAATCACATAGATATCCTTGATTCCTTACAAAAATATAATAATTAAAACAGATAAAATGTGATTACTGTTTTAGGTGGTAGGTTCTAATAAAAAAATACATCCACATATATTTATAGTGTAAAAGCCCTGCTAAGGAAAAGCTGAGCTTCAGTCAATCATAAGGAATGAATTATTCAATTATCTATTTCTCACTGCACTTTGTATTGTACTTCCAAACTTCTAAAGGGTGACCGCGACTTCTATATGTCATATGGTTACGCATAAATGATAGATATTAATCTAGAAGCCAGACAATTGTGGATGGTTTTGTCCTTAAGTCTATAAATGATAAATAACCCTCACCAAAAAAACAAAGAACAAACCTTCAGTATATTCTTTTGTTCCATCCAGAGGATCGACCCATACAACAAGCTTTGAAGGAAACAAAAGAAAAGCAGAAAGTTTCAAACGGGGAAAGTGTGGAGATTAAATCATTGCTAGGCTGCAGTGGCTGCCCAGCTGCAGTGGACTCATAAATAGTCAATCACTTTTCAAATCACAATTCATTCCACCTCGCAGTGATTACTGAGTCTCATCCTGCAGTTTTTACTGTCTGGAAAATTAATCAGGGATTATTAAAAAAAAAAACCTTTTAAATACCTCTTCCTCTTTAATAGCAGAATACTGCGGTGGACAGATTTGCTTCAGTATCTCTTCACATTGGCTTTTCTCAAGTAAGTCTTCACTGACTTCTTCACAGGGAAGATCCTGAGTTTTTAAAAAAAAGTCTATGCACAGTTAAAGTCAAAAATGGTTATTCATTTATTAGCCAACTAGAGGCAAGTTTAAATACTTTTAATGAAAGAGAAGTTTTTGAAAGCTGGACTTTTTAGTGCTACAATATGCCAAACAAATATCAACAAAAGTCTATACAGATGGACTTGTAACATTGGCTGCAGAATTGGTTACAATTGATTATAATTTGATTGCAATAATTGCTAAACACTCTTAATCCAAAGAGTAAGTTGCCAAAATAGTCTTATTGCTACAGCTGAAAATGCAATATAAGTAACATTCTTTATTAAATACAAATGTTTTTAATGAAAAATAAAATAGAGAAGGAGAGAGAAAATTTCAATAACGCTAAATGCTAACAAATTTCAGTAATGTTTAAAACATGGAGACTAAACACCAAACTAAGAGAAATGAATCTTGTTAGGTAGGACCCCCCAATTCAGATGCCACGAAATAAAAGCTTTAAATGTTTAAATCCATGAACCATTTGAGATCAAGGACTCTGCTGAAGACCTATTAAGAAATCAGTTTACAGATATCCTCAATGATTTCTTATTCAAGGACTGTTTGAATTTGGGATGGCACTGAATGAGAAGTATTTACAACTACAGTAGTTCTTGACTTTATGGCCATTGCAGCACCTCTGCATTACTGTAGTTGTGATCAGGGTACTTGGCACCTGACTCACAATTACAGCATCACAGCATACCACAATCATATGATGACTGTGTGACCTTTATCGGGTTCCTACAAGCTAAATCAATTAGAAAACTGGTGGGGGATTGCAAATGGCAACCACATGACATCCTCACTTAAAAACAGCATAGGATTTGTTTAATAATGGAAACCAGGAAGTGCCATGACTGCTGTCCTAAGCGATGCAATCCCATGACTTTACAACCGTATCACTTAGAAATGAAAATTCCACTCCGAACTGTTATCATTAATTGAAGATCATACATATATTTTTATAATGGTTTTAATTTTTGCATACCACCCAGCGTCACTGCTGTGAGATGGGAAGTTATAGAAATGTTTGAATAAACAAACAAATAAATTCCAAGGTAGTTGGAAGTTTTTTTTATTTTTAAATAAACAATAAATAAACAATATTACATATAGCTGCTGTTGTCATGTCTGTTGTAGTCTTGTAATACTAGTATTACAAATTAAGAGTTCTTATTGCAGTATTTGAATACAAATTACATACAAATGCATAAAGCAGCAGAGTCATGATCATATGGAAGAAAAATGGCGGAGAGACTGGGGTGCAGATTATCAACAGTATATATCTCACTGGTTGGTAGTAGTTAGGTTTTTTTTTAAAGAATAAAGGTAATGTATCGAATCAAACAAGTACAAAATAACATGCTGACTCCTCACCTCTTCACCTATGATTGTCACCTTCGGAAATTTCAGAACCAAGGACGAACAAATGCTCATCTGTACCAATCGATCAGCTTTAGTCTGCAGGTCATTAGCTCCACACTATTAAAAAAAGAAACCTGGGTCAATTTATAATCAAAATAACAACTTGGCTAAATAAAATTGTGTTATCATTAGGAAGATGTAAAATTACTGGAAATTTTGCAACATGTATTTGGATTTTGAGAAAATCCTAGGGTTGTTATGTTTTCAAGTGTATGTATTATCTTATTGTCATGTACTGAGTAAATATTTTAAGATATTCTTCTTCAGAAAAATATTTGCCTTGAGCAATGCAACTACACATTTCTAGTTCTCTAATATGTACTGATGTTATTTGCAAATGCCATTTTAAAAAACTGAACAATTATATGGTTTTATGTAAAATCATATTTATTGAAGGTATTTGAACATATTTTATGGATCAGGCCATTAACTCTTTAAAGATATATACTATATATATATTATATTATACATTTTATATGTATACAATATATACGAAGTATAATTACATAATATACTATATAATATTAGAATATGACTGGAGAGACCAAAGATCAAGTCCTCATTTTTTTCTGACTGGGTAAAATTATGTCAGCTAGCATCTTCCCAGGCATTGTGAGGATAAAGGTAAGGGTGTAGGTAAGGGTGTGGGAAACACCCTTACCTACACTCACTTTTCCTTGAGCAAAAGGAATAAAATGTAATAAATATTTTTGGTTTTTTAGCTCTCTATGAGAAAACTGTGGTCCTCTATATATTTCTGTACAACTTTCAGCATCTCTCAGTAGTAGCCAGGCTGGCTAAGGCTGCTGGAATTGTACTTCAGTAAATAGAGATCCACACATTTCCTGGCCCTGATACAGGTTGTTAGAGGTCTTAACATCCTTGGAAAGCAAGAAAGTTTAGTCATTTTTCTCCACTGTCATCAAGACTATTCAAAGTAAGAAACTGAGGAAACAGGCAGTCAAAATCACAGACATGTTATATTCTTTCAAGAGCTATATTACTTTATATATAACTATGTAGCATGTCAGAAAATGAGATGCCTCTAAATAAGTAATACTGATGATAGAATTATAAAATATTTGATGAGGCTTTTTAATGGCTATTCCAGCAGATGTTGTCTGGGCATGCAAAGAATAAGTTGTACCGACACTTTGAGCAATCACTATTTCAAAGAGTGATTCCAGAAGGATGATTTGCCTGCAAGTGAATTGCCTCACCAAATTATTTGTGAGTACATTTAAAACAAAAGGAGACTACAATGCTAAGCACACTTATTACTGAGCAAGCCCTACTAAACACAACAAGCCTTACTTTTGAACACAGACACACAAAATTTGTTCTGCACATTATACCAGCATCGATTAATTCTTCTTTATTTGGATATATAAGATCCAATTAGAAACACAAAGGATTCTACTGATCATTTACCTTCTCCACTATGTCTAGTTCTCCTCCAGACATAACTTTTCTGACAATAGTTCCCGCTTTATTAGCCACGGAATATGCTGAGGCCACAAGACGCATCAATACACTTGGATGAGAAGCCATTATTACTACATAGAAAAAAGAAAAGAAAACAAAGGCAATCTTGTAAGTAGCACAATTTTCATCTTTTTCATTAGAAATAGTTTTTAGCAGCAGAAGACACATTAGAAATGCCCATGTAGTTATGAAGTCAAAATATATAGTTATTACAAATCTTTTAATTATATCTCTTTCTTTTAAAAAGAATCCTTTTAGGAATTTAATAGTCTGCTTTCCAGCTTCAAACAGCTGGCTCAGACATTTCCAAATGTAGAGAGCATAGGCCAGTGATGGCTAACCTTTTTCTTCTTGTGTGCCAAAAATGGCAGGTGCACGCGCTGGCACACACATGCATGCCAGCACACAACCCACACACACACACAACCCACACACACACACAACCCACACACACACACAACCCCCCCATGCATGCATGCACGCCCATTGGGCCGTTTTTCACCCTCCAGAGGGTGAAAAAGCCCAACGGGACTTCCGCTTTGCCCGCTTTGGGCCGTTTTTAATA
>JANHFT010003051.1:43502-59248 GCA_032467955.1 Pseudoxenodon macrops | reverse complement strand
ATAATAAGGCCAAGGCCATATTTCGGGGTTCAAAAGAAAATAAGACCCTGTCTTATTTTCGGGGAAACACGGTAGTGAAAACCAACTCTAAAGTTTAGTTAGAAGAATGTCTGGTATGATGGTATTGAATGCTGAACTAAAGTTTATAAAGAGGACCCTTGTGTAGGTCTTTGGAGATTCAAAATTTTGTGGGATGTAGTGCAGAGCAATATTAACAGCATCATCTGTTGATCTATTTGCTCGGTATGCAAATTGCAGCGGGTCTAACAGTGGATCCATGATGATTTTCAAGTGGGACATCACTAGCCTTTCAAAGGTTTTCATAACTATATAAAGCATACTAAAGACGATGGGAATTCTTTATGGAGACTTCTAGATTAAATATATTGTCATCTTGAAAAATAAGTCATTATGTAAGATGTATAATACTAATTCTAGTGTGTTATTCTTTAGAAATGTGGCTTTTCAGAACTGTATTCTTGGCAAAGACAAAGGAAAACAAAGCACGAATTTTGTCTTCATGACGGACCACCCTATGCCAATGGAGACCCACATGTTGGACATGCTTTGAATAAAGTGAGTATTGTTTTCCTAAATTAATTGATTTATGTATTTGATGTATAAAGTCATTTAACTCATAATAGTGACTCTGGATTAAAACCAAAATTAAAACCATCATAACCGTATAATCCTAAAAGCTCCATTTAAAGCCGTAACCACCAAAATAAAAAGTCTTGTCACCAATGGAACTTATCTAACTTCCTGGCCCAGATAGCTGGGGGAACAGTCCACTCTTCAAGGTTAAAAGGGTCAGCACCATCCATAGCCACAGAGAAATCATGACCCCAGGTCTAACAAAATGGCTTTGTTTCATGGAAGGGACGCAGAGCATGCCCATCCCCCCTGGGGGCAGGGCATAAACAATGGGAGATAGGGGGACTCACAAACAGCCTGGTTCTGTACCATGAAGGATTTTATTGGTAATTACCATCACTTAAATTCGATCTGGAAGCCTACTGCAGCTCATGCAGCAATGGTATATTGAGATGGTATTGAGAGATACCAAATATTGGCCTGCTTCATTACAAAACATTCTAGATGGTGTCCAGTAAATACAAAAATATTTTAGGTGGATTAACTTCAACTTTAAATCATAGAATGTAAAGTTAGTGTTCTTTAAAGCTTGAATCCGTTGGTTTGGAAGGATTGCGATTTCCAATTCTTCATTCCAAGCTTCTTGCATATTTTTTGTAGTTATTTTGAATTGTTCCTTGTTATTTGAAAAAGTGCATGACCTCTCTTTTAGGTCATTATAGGAACCGTAACTAATTTAAGACTAATGGAGGTGATAAATGCTGCATAGTAATTTTATCTATAGGCACAACTGAGTCATAGATGTTACAGAGAACATAAATGCAAGTATCCTAGTGAAAACAATAGTATTTAGCCATCAGACATGTATTAATGTGCATTTTTTTGCCATGTTGTGATGTAATTTGAAGAAAACCAGAGTTTGGCATGAACTTTAGCCTTGCTAAAAGTTGGAGCCTATCCAAAGACTTAATATTTGCTTTTATGGATTTTATGGATATCTTATAACTTATTTATGTGATGGGTGTCTGTAATTTTATTTAAGCATTGTTAATACATCTGTTAGAAGATACCTTTTGGAATAGAAATAGTACAAAACAACCTGTTCGGGTATAGCTTGCTGGATCTAACTGCAGTATAAATATTGTAGAAGTCAAGAAAATTATAAAGCAAGATGGAAATATTAATTTGAATAACTATTTCTCTCTCCTCTCCTTTCAGATTTTAAAAGACATCACAAATCGATTCTATGTCATGAATGGCTATAAAGTGCACTATGTCCCTGGATGGGATTGCCATGGGTTACCCATTGAGTTGAAAGCATTATCAGAATGTGGAAAAACAAAACATCTTCCACCAATGGAAATCAGAAAGAAAGGTATCTTTCCTTTGATAAATACTTTTAGAGAGATCTGTGAATGCTATTCCATGACAGACATGTTTTGGAGAACAGCAACATCGTTACACTTTCAAATATTTGAGATACCTTCTAAGATGAGATACATAATTTAAAACACCAAAAGGCAAAGCAAACATTGAAAAACTGGGAGTTTAGTGATATTGGAAGGAAGAATTGCAAATGTAACAATAATGTACTGATTTAGGTTGCCAATTAGCTTTACTCTGAATAGAAAAAGGTGCCATCATCTGTATATATACAGTATATATTTAGTAATATATGTATCATATAGTATAATTTAAAATACACTGCCCTGTTTGTTTAAAATTCAAAGTTCAATCTAATAGGATTTTGAGTTCAGTTTTGTTTGTCACCCTTTTTTCAACGAATATTTGGTAGGTAGGTTTTAATCCTAGATGCTTATTTATTGAAAAGAATTATATGACTGCCTACCTTAAAGAGGTCTGCCCATCTTAAACAATAGCAAGAAAACCAGTAATTATAAAACATAACCGTCAAACAGTCAAAGAAAAACCCTGCTCTTTAATTATCTTCTTAGATTGCCCCGTAGCAAGCTTCAATTATCCAAATACCATTCTTTATATTCTATGCAGAATGCCAAGTGTTTTGGTAAAATGCCAGATCTTCTTCCAGAAGGTTAAAGGGTGGTCTGCTGAATCCCTAGGGAGAGAGTAGGAGCAGCCACAGAAAAGGCATGCTTCCAAGATCTCACTAAGTGGTAGATTTTCAGGGAAGGGATCTGGATTATGCCTGCCCTATCCAATCTAATGGAATGGGCAGATATTCTTAGGGAGAAGTGGTCCTGCAAATAACCTAGATCTGTGCCATGTAGGGCTTTAAAGATGATATCCACCACCTTGAATTACACCCAGAAGGAAATGAAGCCAGTGTAGCTCATGCAATAGAGATGTAATATGGATATCTAATTTGGTGTGTGCTGCTGCATTCTGGGCCAGTTATAACTTCCAAGTAGTCTTCAAGGACAGTCCCATTTAAAATGCGGTGGAGTACCTCTGCCCCAGAGTCTCAGTTGAGGTCACACTCAAAATCCTGGAAGGCACATTTCAGACAGGGAAAACCTCACTCTGTGTCCAACCAAGTCTCAGTGATACAAGCCAGATTGACCCTCCCATACATAACCAGATATAATGGATGAGGTGAGTTTTACTGCAGATTGATCTGGCATTAAGCAGCTGCTGCCAGAGACCAGAATCAGCTCTTGAGACCAAGTACAGAGAGACAAAACACAGTACAAGTATTGGATGTTTTCTTAATTAAAATGAGATATGTACAATAAACTAAATGTTCTTCTATCTCTTCTAGGATTCAAAAAAGGATTATTTATTAGATTTATAATCATGCTAAGTAGAAAAATGTTCACTTAACATTGGGCGGTTTCATATAAAAAATGACTATTCCTTCTTCAGCCAAAGCATTTGCAGAAAAGATCATTGAAAAACAGAAATCGGCATTTATACGCTGGGGCATAATGGCAGATTGGGAGAACTGCTACTACACATTTGATCCAAAGTATGAAGCAAAACAGTTGAATGTTTTCCACCAAATGTATGAAAAGGTAGGTTAATATATGATCGAAGGATATTTACATTACATACAAGGCCAAATCGTTTTGATTTCTTAATTTTGTTTATTTCCTAGGGTTTTATTTATCAAGACTATAAGCCAGTGTTTTGGTCTCCTTCAACAAAGTAAGATATTAACATACTTTTTACCCTTATCTTTGGGGATGGAAGAGCTTTTCACTAAAATACAATTCATGCTGATTCTTCATGCAGTACAGCTTTGGCTGAAGCAGAACTTGAATACAACCAGCAACATACTAGTCAAGCTGCTTATATCAGATTTCCCTTGCTGAAACCCCCTCCCAAAGTAGCCTCTGCAGTAGGTATGTTTTATGTATGTTCTGAATTCATTTTGTTTAAATGTGCTTCTAATGTACTTAAGATAACTTGTGCTAAATATGATTCCACCACTAGATGGATTACCTGCAGTGAGTTTGATAGTCTGGACCACCCAGCCCTGGACTATTGTAGCCAATCAAGCTGTCTGTTACATGCCAGATCTGGAGTACGTATTTATTTACTTTATGACTAGAGCATAGTGTTCTTGAGAGCAATGTGTTATTTTGCTGAACACATAGGATCTTACATGTGAGTGTTTTAAAGCCGGGGTCTCCAACCTTGGCAACTTTAAAATTTGTGGACTTCAACTCCCAGAGTCTTAAAGTTGCCAAGGTTGGCTTTAAAGGAAATATTATAAGATCAGCAAGATATCTATGTTTTTTCCCCATTTCTTGCCCTTTCTTTTATTTTTTACAGGTAATATAAATCTTCCAGTTTTCTTTTTATTTTATAGCCCTTTATTTATTCTTATATGCCCAGTTACAGATTTTATGCTGCATGTGTAAACCATGCCTAGTCTCCAACAATTTTTCCTCTATGATCAACAGAAGAAAGATACAGTATATGGAATAAGCATTTGTCGCATGTTTGAAATGGATTAAAAGATGCCAAATATAATGTACAAAAATAATTAAATGTAAGTTTTGAGCTTAGATTAGGGATTTCTTCTTTGTGATCACAGTTGTCATGAGGAACTTTGTCAAAATTCATTGATATAACATTCCCATTTCCATGAGAAACGTGATTGTGTCAGCAGCAATATTAGTAATGAAATGAAAATGATTTCAATATTAAGTTTGTGATATCTTTCCAATGCTTTCATGTTTTTAATATAACATTATATAGCGCTAATGAAACTATTGAAAATCTGAAAGATCTAAATGCATTTGTAGGTATTCCATTGTGAAGTGTGCCAGTACTGGGGAGCATTTTATAGTTGCTGCGGATAGAGTTCAGTCTATAGCTGCTGTTTTGGATACACAGTTTGATGTGATTTCAACGTTTAAAGGTAAAATGCATTGCAATAAAACCATTAATTTTGAATGAATGATACAATAATAGAGAAAAATGAAAGTGAATTTGTTCCTGGCAGGGAAGTTCTAAAGTGGCAGATTTGTGACAATCACAGTCAAATTTAGAATTATTTTTTCATACGGCTTTGAGAATAATACTAAACTGGAACTTTTACTAGGAAAAAGGTGGTTACCAATTTACAGTGGCCAACATCAATCTTACATGTATTCATGCTACCAACAATGGATGATGTTGCTGTTGTGTTTTATTGCAGTTGTCTTCTGATCCTTTATTGCTTTAGTTAAATTGACAGTAAGAACATCCTTGACTTTCACAGAGTTGAAGTAACTGGAAGATTACACTTTTGTAGTGTATCTTTAATATTGCAGTTCAAGATAATCATCAATCTTTTAAAAGCGTGTGAGAGAGTGAAATTTATTTTGAGAGTTCTTTTAATAGGACAGACAACAGGCCAGAACTGCATTAGAATTTATATTGTTTTAATACAGTCATATGATTGGGGGGGAAACTTAATTAAGCAAATTTGGTTTGTATATGAGTAGAAACATGTAGACCAAAAATCAACAAGTTTTAGCTATCTCTAAAAAATTGTACATATTCCATGTAGAGGATTTTTTTAAATCTTGGAACAAATTGGTACACTACCTATTAGAGACACTAGAAGCAAATATGCTAGTTCTATTGTTCTATTCATTTTTCCTATGCAACAATGTTATGTTCTGAAGCCACAGTACAAATAGAACATGGCAAAAGAGACTGTTTCTAGGTTGGAAAAGCAGTGAGACAAGACTTTATACTCTCCCTTATAGCTATTCAAGCTATATGCTGAATATATATTAAGGAAAGCTGGATTGGGAGATGTGAGTATATTGTTGTTGATTATGCAGTCAGCCAAATGTTAGATTGGATTTGACATTTTATTCACCTACTGAGTTATTCCCAAGGACCTGGAATAGACAGGTGTTGTTTGGTGATGTTAAACGTATCATGACAGCTGTAAGCTGTTCCAGGTAAAGCTGCCTTTTGCAATTGACTGATGGAGATTTGGTCAGTGATAATGGTATTCCAATGGTACTCGTTATTGGTTATTTAAAATAGTAATTGGTTATTACTATTATTATTCATTTGATTTGCAATCATGCCTATTCTAAATAACCAATAACATGTCATTAGTGAATATAGCCACCTGTATCAGAATACTTTAAAAATATAGTATCCAATTTCAGTATGAGAGTATTATTGTGTAATTATTAAAACTTTATTTCCCCCACTAGTAGGCAGAAAATGGCAGACAGTGAACATTTTTAATTGTGCTGTTTTCAGGTACAGATTTGGAAAGTGGGATTTGTTCCCATCCAACAATTCCTGGAAGGCAGTCTCCTCTTTTGCCCGCAAACCATGTGACCATATCAAAAGGAACAGGATTAGTGCATACAGCTCCAGCTCATGGTATGGAAGATTACAGTGTAGCTTCTCATCATCAACTGCCCATGGTACTGTGGTCTTATTTTGTTTTGTTTTTAATCTATGTTTTTTTCCTGCTCACACCAAAATTATCATGTAGCAAAACCTTTCAAGTTGAACTATAGCTAAAAAGTGAGAAAGAAGGTATAGCAGTAGACTTTAAATCACATCCTTCAGGGCTTTCCTGTTGCCTACTTGTCCCATGTCTTTTATGTATAAGGCCAGGCCTGAAGGCTGGAGAACATCCTGAAAGTCATTGATATTCACTTTGTCCATACTGAGAATTGTTGCAGTATTCCGTAAAGTTTAAATCTGGGTTCTTTAAGCAGATTTGTACTTACGTAGTGAGACTTCCCTTACCTTACTTTCCCTGCGTCTTTCCAAATCTGCTACAACTCTTTAGAATAGATTTCAGGACTATGAATAAGGGAGGGAGAATCTCTGCTTCCAGATACATCCATTCCATTGGTAGTGAGGTATGGTCAAATGCAAATTATATGAACCAAGGCTGTTTTCTAAGATAAATATTATAAATTTTAAATGAAATAAGAAAATGGTTTTCATTTGCTTTCGGCTTAAGAATTATATTTCCTCTTAGAATGGGTAACTGCTTGCCGAAACCTATGCCTCTGAAATCATTCAAATATATATTGTTACTTCTGAAGATGAAAATGTTGTGGCTTATTTTGCAGGGAAAATATATAACCTCAGTAATGATAGTTAGCTTTGTGAAATATATTTGATGACAAATTTGAGAACTTTTTTTTTTAACAAAGGTTTAAACAATTTTTCTTTTCTTAACCAGGACTGTCTGGTAGACGAAGATGGGCTTTTCACAGAAGCTGCAGGTTCAGAGCTTCAGAAGAAAGCTGTTCTTGGAGAAGGAAATGAGACTGGTTTGTATTGTATTTTGTACTATAAATTGGGCAGGGCAAAAAAATAGTGACCTATTTTCTTAGATCTGAGATGGGCAACTTCTTTTTTCTTGGCTGCCCTCAGTTATGCATAAGCCTTAGAAATCTTTATATAAATTACATACACACTCAGACACACAAATAAACAAACAAACAAATGCATAGTGTATATCAGTATTAGGCAGGATTAGACCAAAACTACATGGGGCTACCATTACTGTTTTCACAATGCCTGCCTTCTTCCCTACAGTGTAGATTTCCAGGGGACGAACAGAAACTTTTGTCAGAGGTCTGAATTGACTGCCCACAAAAGATTTCTGAATTAAAGCTGAAAATAAGTAACATATTTTTACTCTTCTGTAGTCATTGAGATGCTTCAAGCAGCAAAGAATTTATTGAAAGAAGAAAAACATGTACACAGCTATCCCTATGAATGGAGGACTAAAAAACCTGTGATTATTCGGGCCAGCAAACAGTGGTTCATTAATACAGAGAATCTCAAGACTGTTGCTCAGGTATATAATGTGTTTCTGATAGAAATGGACCTCTGTAGCTTTCATTACACTTTATGATACATTATCATTTTTTATAATTCAATTTATATCATCCATCATTTGCATCATATCTACTGAGCAACTTCAGATTGTGCCACTAAAATTCATAGTGTACTTTTTTCCTCTCTCTTTTTTTTTTTTGTCTGTTGAGCAAAATTGGTTAACTATCTCAAGAAACCTGCTAAAATTCTGGACCCACCCACTCACATCATGTTATTACATTACTATCCACAATCTCTAGAGCTCTCTGAGTCTCAATTGTTAAAAAAATAAAGAAAAAGTATAGTCTCCAACTGGTAGAAGACACTTAACTTTTATCTTAAATGATCAGCTATATGAATCTTATTTCTGCATGCCACTAGGTGGGGTCCTGACCTTTGGTCTGTATGTGATCAAATTTTATAGAGAACTGACAGATTAAAAATCACACAGACATTAAGAAGCACTTATCTTCCTTCATAAGTTAAATTAAATGGTGTTGGGCTTCTTATTTTAACAACACTTGTGAACATTGGTTGAATTGTTACATGCATAATATTTGAAATATTTTGAAACTGTGTTCATTTGATTATCAACTTACCATCAAAGACGGTATACTTTTCACCACTTTTATTTTACTATAACAATCCACTAAAGAACAGTGATTCCTCTTTTTCCCTTAGCATTTAACCTTTGGTATTTCCCTCATATCATTTCTGTGTCTTTTTCAGGAAGCATTAAAGAAAGTAAAAACTGTCCCAGCCTCAGGAATGAACAGAATGCTAGAAATGTTGGAAAGACGGACCTATTGGTGCATATCAAGGCAGAGGCGCTGGGGTGTCCCCATTCCAGTTTTTTACCATAAGTCAACAGGGGAACCTTTAATAAACAAGTAAGTATCTCACCAACCTATTTTTGGAGGAGGAGGAAGGGATGGAAAGATAATAGTTGGTGCAGAAATACTGTTTTCCTTTTTCAACAGAGGAGTAATTTGCCAAGTAAATAATGCAGTGTTACACCATTTTTAGCATCTGCTGTTGTTCCAGTCATAGAGTTGCTTTGGTATGGCTATGGGATGGAATTGATGGAGCTGCTTTGGTATGGGTATGGGATGGAATTGATGGAGCTGCTTTGGTATGGGTATGGGATTTGCAGCTCCTGTTCATATATGACCAAGAAATTATCTTCAAACACCCCCCGCCAAGTTACCTCAATATATATTTGGAATCAGTGGGTGTTTTCACACAGGTTAGTATGGGGTGTAATCCATTCCAGAGCTGGTATGGGATATAATGGTTTCTGGGTTCTATGTCCAAGTGAGCAAGCTTTTGTGATACAGCAATTTGCACGCACATCCACATTTTTATGTACCCCAGTGGGTTGGTGGTGGTGGTGTTTCAAATCAAATAATTGGGGTGGGTGTAAGAAACTAGCTAGCAAAGAATACATTACAGTGAGTAGAAAAAGTAGTTTTGTTTTCGTAAGATTGCACTAGTGCCAATCCTTTCCTTTGGAGACACACACACACACAAAATCCAACCCAAGAGATAAAGGATTGTTATTATTTCTTAACTGGACAAATGTTCCTCAAGTACAGTATTTTATTTATATGAATGAAATAATGCTATCATTCATAACAGGTGCAAATAGAGAGGTGTGCTTGGGACACTATTGAGAATTATGTTAAACCTGATGAACCCAGAAATACATGTTGACAAGCAAACATAAATGTTTTGTGTCATTCCCTCTGGTGTTCTCTTTTTTGTATGTGCTAAGAGTATGTCATAGGGAGCATGGTGGCCTAGCAGCTAAGGCGCTCGCCTTGATGACCAAAAGGTTGGAGGTTCAAAATCCAAATACTACATGATGGGGTGAGCTCCCATGTTTGCCCCAGCTTCTGCGAACCTACCAGTACCAGTTTGAAGGCATGCAAATGCAAGTAGATAAATAGATATCACTTTAGTGGGAAGGCATTCCGTGTGCCTCAGTCATGCCTGCCACATGATCTTAGAAGCATCTTCAGACAACACTAGCTAGCTCCGTCGCTAGGAAATGGACATGAGCACTGTCACCTAGAGTTGGTTGGAGATGACGACATGAGGAAACCTTTACCTTTTTAAGAGTATGTCATATTGATTGCATAAGTCTGTGATGTAGCAGAGGGCCTGCTCATTTTTCTGCTCACTATGACTATCCTTGCAGCAACTGTTGGTGACGTTAAGAATGAGACAGGAGAGGTACATAATGCATAGTTCATGAGGCTGCTTTTGTTAAGTAAGGGGGACACAGTGTTTCTTTTTATATCACAACCGGAGCTGTTTAACCGTGTTTTGCTCTGTGATGTAAATCCTCTTTTTCTCAAGCAGTGGGGTCCAGCTTTGGTCTAACTCTTAATCTTCATTCATGTTGATTAGCATTCTAGGAATCCATTTATTTCTTTGTAATGCTTGATCATAGTAAAAACAATTTTCTACTTTTATTTATAAACCTAAATCCAGGCTTTCTTGAAATCCAGAACAACTAATAGTGCCCTCTGTTGGTCAGTTTACAACTGCAGTATTGGTGTTGTGAGGAGAAATACATTTAATAGTAATTTAAAATTAAAGAAGGGATACAAAAAATTATCTATCTATTTATTTATTTATTTTGTTTTGTCAAGCGTGTATAAGATTGCAGACAAAGAATAAACATTGTGAATATATAATATGTACAAGCACGGCTATGAGTACATGATGTTTTACGAATACATGAGGACGTTAGGACAGGGATGGTAGGCACGCTAGTGCACTTATGCACGGCCCTTTTTATTATTTATTTAAAATATTATTTTATTTTTTATTATTTTATTTAAAATATTTAAAATTAATACATTTTTAAAAATGTATTAACATCGCTTTGCATTCCTCCCCAAGTGAGTGAGTCCCCCAAAATTTGTCATCAGAGGCCCGTTTTTGAACCTTGGGGAAGAAGATTAAGCAACAAAATGGGTATATTTAGTCTTGCAAGAGCTTAAGCCATTCATCATATTACCTATTGAAAAGCCCTGAAACACTAACAAAAGAATTCTGACCTTACCACATTCGAAATATGACTGTTGAAATGCTATTCAAAATAGGGTGCATCTCCAGATCCAACACAAGTTGCAAACTCAAAAGACTTAATTTTTACTGCTTTACACATAAAGAATCTACGTCATGGGACTCCTTCAGTATGTGATTGTTCTGGAAAAGCTGTGCATATTACATATACCATTGCTGTCTTTTTTCAGAGAGAACTATAGATAGAAGCAAATGTAGTTCAAAAACAGTAAAGGGTGGGTTGGGGAGGTAACAAATAAAAGAGGAATGGAAAGATGGAATGCAGTGAGAAGAGGAACCAACTATGGTATGGATTTCTTTGTCGTTCAAAGAACAAGTTGTTCTCTACACTGGAGTCAGAAGAAATGTTAATACTGGTAGAGAGGCTTCAGAGGCTTTATCTGTGATGATGCAGGAGGGAGTTTATATGCTTCTGGGTTAAAAAAAAGTGCATTTAAAAAAAAGTTAATATTGTAGTGAAAATATGTTTCTCATCTTAAGTAGTTTTTTTTTTTTTAGCTTTTCTCCCCATCAGAGTAGTGGTGCTACCAAACTGCATATGGCACTAATCTGGAATGAAGCTTCAGACAATTAAAACTTGGGACAAAATACCTGCCAGAAAAGCAGCTTTTTCGCTATGGCAAACCAATGTTACCCCACAGTATCGAAAAGATACAAAAATGAAGGCTATGATATTTATGTTACGGGGCTCTTGGCTTGGAATGGTAATGGGGGACACAATTCTCATAGATTTATTTACGTTATATATCGATTTCTAAAATGCTTCCTAAAATAACCCCTAGGTAATATACAGTATTAAAGAGGGCAACATGTAAGACATCATTCCATTTAATGAAACAATACCAGTGAAAACCCTCCATAGGGTAAATGTTAACAAACCCTGCAGTATCCCGTGATCGGTATTGAATGAAATAAAAGTTCTGGAGAAAGGAGCCTTTAAAATCTATTGGAAGATGGGGGTGGGGGGAGAGGATAATGAAGTTTTGGGGATTCTAAGAACTGTTCGTTCTAGTTGTTCAAATCTGGTATTTGATCAGTCAGTAACTGGTGGGGGACGGGGAAAGAAAGAGACTCTAAATGTTATTGGACTAGATTTTATTGGTTGTATTGAACCCTCCAACACAACCTAGCCCTAATGTCCTAGCCTGCTGGGCTTGTCCAGGAAACAATAAAGAAGAGGAAGTCCATTGCTTCTATGAGAAATGCTTTCCCATTTGTTCATGATTGGGGTGCTCAGGGTTGGCTGAATGCAAGGGGGGTGGGGTGGAGATTATTTTTTGAGCTTATTTTTTGAGCTAATTGATGAAAGGAGAAATTGTGTTTGTCAGTGTTTTGTGCATTATAAGAGCTCACTAATAAGTAAGAGATTTGCTTATTCCTCAGTGCCTAGTTATAAAAGAATTTTGAGACATATCTCAATCTTTAAAAAATAAATAAATATGGTTTTCTGGAAGCTTTGTCTTGTTGATTTGGTTGTATAAACTGCCAGTGTTCTGATTTTAGACACACCTTATAATTTGCCCTTGTATGACGTCTTAAACTCCTCCTTGAGCAAATATTCTGCAACAGATAGAGGTAGATGTTTTTAAGAGTAGAGTTGAATAAAAAAGGTAACCAGGGTTCACAGGGAGAGCAATTTTCAGTGAGCCTCCTACTGCTGGGAAGTCACTACAATTCTCAACAATTCCTACTGGAATTAGTGGCTTTGATCTAGTTTATTAGGTTCTTACACAAGCGCTTTTAGTAGGATCATCTACATTAGATAATTATGGCTACTGAAAAACATATGCTCTCGTGCTCTGTACTTTTAAAAAACACATTAGTGAATTAAGAGGTTTGAAAAATAAAGATTAACAGACTTTGTACAATTGAATAGATGTTGCTTGTTGGTGAAGAAATTCTAGGAAAATGATAATAAAATACAGATAAATCTCCCTGTCACAGAACAGTCCTTTTCAGACCATGAACATCGCAATGGGCCAACTTCTGTTACAGTTTTTGAATCCAGAACAGTTTTGAAAGAATGGCTATGCTTTATCCATGTTAAATCATTCTTCTGTTAGGTTTTAACATTACATGTGCTAACTCTGGTTAATGTGAGTATGTTCACAGTTCCTAAAGTCATTCAGTCTATCAGTTTATCACTAAACTATCACTAGTAACTGAACATCAGGCAAGAACTCAGTGAGACAAAATTAAATGAACAGCATAAATCTTATAAGTACAGCAACTCAGTTCAAATCCTGAATGTGCTGTCTTGCTAATATGTTTGTCCATTTCTACAATTTAAATTAGGCACAGGCCTTTTTATAAAGAACCCTTTAAACCGCCAGAGCAAAATGATATCTCTTCATACCCTGTTTCTCTGAAAATAAGACCTCCACAGATAATAAGCCCAATTAGGCTTTTGAGCGCATGTGCTAAAATAAGCCCTCCCTAAATCACAGCAGCAGCCATGCGGTGACCACGCTCACTGTCTCCTGCACCTCAAAAATAATAAGACCTCTCCGAAAATAAGGCCAAGCACTTACTTTGGGCGTCAAAAGAAAAAAGACCCTGTCTTATTTTCGGGAAAACACGGTAATTTCTTCAGAGAAAAAATAAACACATGTTATGGAAGCAGCATTTAATTTTTCATTTTTGTTGTAAGCTGCAAGCCATATTAATACACTAGGAAGATAAATCATTAAAACATAAAGAGGACTTTTGTTTTTAAAATTAACTTTCTTTATTGATATTGATTCATGCACTTTAACACAGAAACACGCGTTCCTTGTAGAGTAGTGAACATGCAGAGTATTGGCCTACAGAAATGACAGGCAGACTTAGATAGCACAGTCTGTCAAATCATAGGTCATTACCCTAGACCTCATTTAGGGTAGAAATGTTGATCGAGTCCTCCAGAGCTCTTTTGCTGGAATATATGGTTCTTTAACTGAAATAACCGGAAGTCTAACGTTACTACAAAAAAAGATGCTCGGTAAGAAAAAACAAAACCACGAACATTACCAGTAAAGGTGGTACATAGGTAAAAACATAGTCGTAATAACAAATTTGGTTGAATGTACTTCTTTTCGGTATAATTTACTTCTTCGGTCAATAGATCAGTGGCTTTCAAAAGTAACACCACCTCCACTGGAAAGAGGCTTATTCCACATGGAGTTGCTGTTACACTTGATAACACTGTTTAAGATCCATTAGTTATCTGCCACTCTGAGCCTACATGGGGAAAGGAAATTACCTTTCTTTCATGCTATTGCAATTTGGTACTTTCTCTCCTACGGATACCCAAAATGAATGTTGTGAGAATTTGAGACTTTATACATTACTGCCACTCCATGAGCACAATGTAACTTGGAATAAGCAGCAGCAGGATTCAGTTGTCCAACAAAGGCTCTGTAAAAATAATGGAAACTGAGTTTGAATATAGATAAGTCTTTCTAAAGAAAACAGTCCTATGATATTGTGATTAAGGGCATGACATTTTCGGTTTAAAAAACATTAAACTGATTAGAACAGAAAGATGTAAGTGTAGGGACGAAACATACCTTTGAAATTAAAACACTGATTGTGAAGGACTTACATGTAACGTTTAATGCAATAATTTCTTTTAACTGTCGTAATCTAATGACACTATAGGTCTTAAATATTTTCAGCTTTAAAAAGAAAATACCACAGATTGATATAGACTAATTCTGAATACATTTAAGAACATTCATGGTAAAAAGTAATACGTTATACAGAAAACCTCTAATTAGTATAAGTATTTGTGTTGGTATGACTCGAGTTTAAGTTGAATTACTTTATTTGCTAAATCAGCTTCTTTCTTCATGCTCCAGTTTAACTTGAAAAGCAGGTTAAAATGTGTTAAGATTTTCCAAATTGCTGCAAGTTGCTGCCCTTTGCTTAAAAAGAATACCTTAAATCAACTTGCATCATCTAATCCTTCGACATGTATTACAGTTACAGTGATCCAGAATACAACTACATTTTATAAATGGATAATACCACTATTCTTAAATAGTTTGAAAAATCAGCTGCATCTTACATAAAAAAGAAATTACCTGGCACTCCACGCTGTTGAGAGGAGAAAGGATCTGTTTCTCTCCATGCCTGAAAAATATCTGAATGCTGCTTAATTTCCCACTAAATAAGCATTTGGCGGAATCAATATCAGGGTTCAAAATGATTGGTTGGCGTCATAGTAGCGTGAATTGCTCTGTGGATTTCCAGACTAGCAACCTAGAGACTGGCACGTAATATGAGTTCTGCCCCAATCTGGCGTACGAATGTAGGGCAAAGTTTTACAGCAGGGCTCCTGTTGCTTACACTGTGAATTATGGTTCTCAAACTGAGGAGAGTGATAAGTCGTTATTTGAGAAAGGTGTTGAATGTATACTGTAGAGAGAACTTTTAACTTAAGGTTGTTGTGTGGGGGTTTATACACATTGTACAGTTGAGAACAGGAAACATATCTGATATTTGTAACCATTTTGGCAAGAGCCACAAGAATGGCTTCTAAGAGAAAACAAACAGACAAGTTTTGAAAATATTTTAAGGATAATCTAATGTATATTCCTTGGAGGTTTAATAATGTTATGAAAATCATAGCAAAATCATTGATTTTATAAAGAGTAGGAACAGTGAACTATCAATGATTATAGTATGTGTGTGCATGTGCGCGTGTGTGTGTATATATATATATGCAGGTATTTTGTTTTTCGGGTTCTTTCCCGTGTAAGTTTAAAGGTGTTATTACTACAACGTTT
>JANHFT010003051.1:28143-43402 GCA_032467955.1 Pseudoxenodon macrops | reverse complement strand
GGTTGTCAGCTTGGCTGTGCTATGATTGGCACATAAAATGGAAGTTTTTTTTGGACTTCTAGTTTTTTTATAAGTCCAGATATATATATATCTGTTGTAAAGCACTGTGAAGTGGTATATAGAGTAAGTAAATACTATTGCTATTGCTATATTATAATTTTATTTTTATTTATTTTTATTATAACTAAATCAAGCACACATGCTTTTTTATTATGAAAATACTTTCTTGTACTTTATGGGATGTAAGAGAATCTTTGGAGACTATATCTTCTTTTATACAGTATGTTAATTCTAGTTCCTTCAATAAATAAATAAATCAATAAATATATACTAGCTTCTGAGTTTAAGGAATTTGGTATACCATATCCTCAGCCAAATACTCAATTTTAAAATATAGCTACAAGCATTTCTTCCCTCCCTGTAATTATCTTTATACAGACAAAATATGGCATTAGAACAAGTCATTTTTCATGAAAAGAACCTGGAAGCTAGAACTAGAATATAATTTTTATTGTGTAATCTTGAAAGACTCTTTTTAGCATTAAAATCTCTAAATATGGGCAACGTTCTCCCATTAAAGCCCAATTTTTCTAGTCACACAAATTGGGGGCCTTCTGGTTTTTAAACCACTTTTACAACTTTGTTTTAATATATTTTCCCTGTTTATTAAATTGTAAAAAGGATCAGAGCATAGCAAAATGTACTGTAAGATTATTTTTTGAAAAACCCATCTATGTTTATATATGATAATAAAAATATCTTAAAGCAGATTAGGCGTGTATTGATTTATATTACTAATTCTATTCTAAATAAAACCTTAAAATGTATTTTTCTGAATCTTAAAAGTACAACTGCATTGCATTTGAGTAGCCCCAACTAGATACATTATTTGATGTTTAGTTTTACATATCTTGTTCTGTCCCAAAAGAATACATGTGTAGTAGGTAAATGTAAATGCCATTAATCATATTACAGTTTTTGTATTTGCTGTTCTTGGTATGATATCATTAATTTATTTATTCAAAGTATTTAGAATTTGTAGGGGCAGAAGAAAGTTATATGGTAACAGCCCCCCCCCCCTTTGAAAAGAAAGTTGACCTGATCAGTTTCACTGCAAATAACTGATAGAATAGCATTCATGCATCCATAATATTTGCAAGAAAACTACAAGTTCAATGAAGGATTTAATTTGATAAAAAAAAGTGTGCCTGTTAAATAATTGAGACTAACGTCAACCATGTTTATAGGATCACCACAATATCCTCATCCCATGCCTGATGACTTTTACAAACTTGATGTCTTCATTCACTTCATTATTAGCCAACATGGCTAATGAACAGCATTTTGGAAAGACTGCTCTAGGTTTTCTTTCAGTCATTTCCTCTTCAATTGAAGAGGAAGCATAACCTGTATAAGTTTTTCATCAAGTATTAGGAGAGAGAAACTTTTACAGCTGCAACAAAAATGTAAAATTATTAACTACAAGGGGGATGGTGGTGATTTGATGACCTCATAAATGAGAAAGATTAGAATTTTGGCTCCTTTTTATGATGCTGTTTAAAAAAACAAAACAGCATTTTAAAATTAACAAAGAGTTAAATCATCAGGCTTAGGCCTAATGTTAGAAAAGCAAAGAAAATTTACAGCCATGAAAATCCATGATTCTCTAATGAATTTAGGTGGGAAACCTCGTTGACATTCGGAAACAATGTGCAAATGAAAAGTTGGGGCCCTTATTTAACTTATTTAACAGTTAGTAGTATAAAACCATGGCACATCCATAGAAAGAAAAGTTCAAGAGTGCTAAGATCGGGTATTATTAAACTGAAGCACTTTGATTA
The DNA here is from genome assembly GCA_032467955.1 of Pseudoxenodon macrops. Lineage (NCBI taxonomy): Eukaryota > Metazoa > Chordata > Lepidosauria > Squamata > Pseudoxenodontidae > Pseudoxenodon > Pseudoxenodon macrops. The sequence continues at coordinate 41,561 of JANHFT010003051.1, read as the reverse complement.
ATGATCAAGGTGTGCAAAAGTAGCTTTACGCACTTGCTATTTCTTTCAGTCCTTTCATTGTTTATCTTGAATAGATTGTCCATAATGTGTTTAGGAAATTATTTATTTGTAATTTATACTGTAGTCTTTTCTTACATGTGAAACCTCTTAGTGGCTCCTGGTTTTTCCAATTAAATGTCATCCTACAGAACACAGATAAATAATTTCTTGTCTTTCTGTCACTGATTCCCTTTTTTTCCTTGCAGAAAAAGCACTGAGAATGTTATTAAGCTAGTGGAGCAACATGGCAGTGATGCCTGGTGGACACTTCCCATTGAGCAGCTTCTTCCCAAAGAAGCTCTGGCAAAGGTAATTTAGGGCTAATGGAAAGCCCTCTGTGAAGATCTGGACTATAAAGAATAGCTGAAATCTGGAATTAAGGGTCAGGATTCAGGCAATCCAAAGGCCTGGCAAATCAAGGGTTAACCTGGATCTGACCTGTAGTAGTGGCCTAGTCTACTCTAAGCGATGCTGCTGTAAGGTTTTGGGGACTTTCCAAGAAGTACATGGTTCTAAAGTATATAGGCCAATGTACTTTGAATGTGAGCCAACATAGAATAACTGCATTAGCAATTATTTCTGTGGAAATTATTTCCCACATCTACCCAAAGGGTGTATCATGAAGCAGCAGAGATTTTAGGCAATGTCATAAGCACCTTATGTGTATACCTGTGTATGTGTATATACAGTTACAGTCAGATGAAAAAGTTACATAATTAGGTAGAAAGGACTCTATACCCAGAAAGTTTATTACATAATTTGGCAGCTTTTAAGATGCCAAAATAGGAAGTCTCTCACAACAAAACAACAACATGGGTTCATATTCGTAATGTGCATATAAATTAACATCCACAGCAATGTTCTCTTATTCATGTTGCCATTAAGAAAATCGGTGATTATGCTGTTACAGGCCCTTTGGTGGAGGAATAGAAATGGAAGAATTTAAGCTGTCCTTATTTTCTTAATTCATATATTTTTAAATCAGGCTGCTAATGATATCCAGGAATATGTACAAGGACAAGATGTGTTGGATATTTGGTTTGACAGTGGAACATCTTGGGCTCATGTTTTGGAAGGTAAGAAATTCTAAATTCAAAAGTATCTCAGAATTGCCTGGTAAATTTTAAACATAACTGGGCTTGCATTTCATGAAGGAAACTATAGAATCAGAATTATAGAAATGGAAGAGACATTAGAGGTCATCTGCTTTGCGAAAGATCCATTGGATTATCTCTGACCCATAGATAATCCAATGGATCTATTAAACTACATCCGCACAGTGACAATTTGGAGAAAGGTGTTTTAAGATGACAATGTTACTCAACTTTCACGCAGTACAATGAATTTTGAAAATACAATAAGAATATAGAGAATACTTAGAAATTGTAAGCATACATAGTAATGCAGATCACTTGTTTGAAAATCATGGGTGTAGGTATTTTTTAGTTTATCGCTTGTCATTTATAAAACAGTTTGTAGAACTAATTTTAAAACAACCCAGAGATTTCTAGCACAATGGTAGGAAGCTCCAGTGCAGTTTGGAATCAATTTAGTGTAGGACATCAACTGCTTTTGAACTTTAAACCAAGAGTACACAAATGTTTGATAGCAATCTTGTTGAATTGTAAAACATGTTGTCCCTGGATTATTATTTTTTTAATTTCCTTGAAACCCAGAGAAGCAATAGTATCATCAAGAATGAATTTATCTAAGAATTTCTTGCACTTTGATTTGAAATTATTAAGCTGTGTAAAATTCACTGTCATTTAACTCACTTGATGTTGTAAAGTTTTTACCATATTCTGAGAAACAGAAAGATATGAAACTTCAGGTACTAAGCAGGAAAGTTTTTACAGTTGGAGTTACATTGTATTTTGGTCATTTATGTTTCCTTTCTTGCACATATTACTTAAGGAGATTCAGAAGCCAAGTGATAACCACTTAAAAGCTCTGATAGTCTTCTCTAGCCACGAGAGGCAGTGACTGTTCATTGTCTGATCATGCAACAGCTTAGCCCAGCTCTATACTAAAAGTCCCTACCCTGTAGGTATCTGCTTCCCAGCCATGCTAGAAAATTTCACTGCTTATTTCAACTGGTGATTTGGGTGTCTATATACCCAAACAAAATAAAATCATTAGAATGAAAGATTACCCATGTTTGAGACTTTAAATAGGATTATATATTCTTGGTCCTCAGCCTATGGCATCTCCTGTTAAATGTGTGCTTTATCAGGAGAATAATAGGAAGGTGTGCAGAAAATTTGATCCGTCATATTTACTCTTTTTCATGCTACTGTGGCATTCACAGTTCAGACATTCCCTCAGACTCCATGTGTTCAACTGGAAATTTGATGGAATATAAATAACACTCAGTATGACTGGGAACTCTGCTTTACTAAGGTACAAGCTAATGCAGAGAGGTATTCTTTCAGACAAGCCAATGTAAGTCCACTACCCCTTCAGACTTCTAGGAATGTGGTAGCAGGCAGTAAAGTTACTATTCATTATCCCATTTTAATGTCCTCCATGTATTCAACTGAAGCAAAGGTCAAATCAGGCTATAAGGTGCTCTGTTTCAGAGCCATGGGTAACTGTGGAGGTGTAGCAGAAGCCTGTTAGGTTGCAAAGCAAAGCAATGAAACTGTTGTCCTCTGTTGCACCTTGTTGGGACTCTGTACCACAGGGTTACTTCAAAAGATATTTTTCTTGATCCTCAATCATGATTATGTGTGCATATGCATGAATTGGACTTAGAATTGATTTAGTAGTTGGAATGTATTGTATGCAGTTGGGCTAAAGTAGGCTTTGGTTTTGATCTGTCTACCTGTACAAAAGTCACAAATTGCAATTTTAATGCAGGATTGGGAGCTACTAAAACTTCATAATTTGAGTTCTTCCTGCACAATTAGTCCAAGTCTCTAGTTAAAAATGGAGAAGCCAGTGTAACATCAGATAAAGAAAATATGTGACCATCAAGATCATTTTCTAGAACTGATAAATGTAGCAGCCTAATTCCCCACAGAGCTATCATACTAATGTTTAACTAAAACAATACTGTTTTATAATGCCTACCTTTTGTGCTGACAGGGTATTTAAAGGAAAAGGCCTAGATAATTGTACTTGCCATTAAAACACACAGTGTTTAATCTATGGGTTAAAGTCTCTTATCAAAGATACACAGTACATTGCTCAAATAATAACAGAAAAGGATTTTAAAGACCTATGCCCTCTAACTGTAAATAATAACCCTAATTAAAGCTTTATCAATTGTTAAAGCTTGTGATCTCTGATAAACTGCAAAATGTTTGTGGGAGAAGAATGTAGCATCTAAGTTAAGCAGTACATTATATGCAATTTAACAAATCATTCTCCATTTGCATAAGATTTTTCAGTCTCAAATGAGGTATTGGTAAGAATAGATATTGAATCCAGTATTTTGGAAACACAGAGGGTAGTGTAAAGTGTTCATAACAATTCATTATTTTTATCACTGTATTATAGTTGAATTTATCAAGGAACAATACATGACAGAGAACAAACATAAAGAATCACATACTTGACAGAGATTCTTTATATTATTATTATTCACTTAATCAATATATCCATTTTAAAAAGAAAAAATAAGTAATATACTTAATTATCTTTCAGTTCATAATTGCTTAAAAGAATAGTTTTCCTTATCAATCAGTGGATTGCATCTCATTACCCTATGTCAGAATTATTACCAGTGTAATTGTGCTAAAGTAACATATCATGTTAAAAAAATCATTAATATGATCAGGTGACTTACAAATTATGATTGAGAAGAAACAAATATTCCTTTAAATACTCAATAGATTGCCTCATAACACTGATTCAGAATTTTTATTAATTAATAATTTTACCACAATAAATGTGCTACCGTAGTTACAGCTAGATCTAAATATATACATTTTTGTCAAAGTAATTGAAGTGTTAGAGGGAAAGGCAGTATTACAACTTTATATGGAATTTGAATAATTATGGTGAGCAGATTTATAAGGAACATGTGCTTCTAGTAGCTTTGTAGAAAGAAAAAAAATCCAATTTTTATTTCCTAGCACTTCAGGGTACAGTAGCAGCACTTTTCAAAGGTTCTGTCTTTCCTTCTATTATGTTCACAGTTGTAAGCTGCATTGATCTGGCAAGTCAATAACAAAGCATAATTACTAGGTATAAGAGTCTATAAATTAGGTTTGCCTAACAACTAAATTCTGGTGTGTTGTTTTTTTTAAAGAAAAAAATTAAATCCATTATAAACACTTCAGAATTGCCATTTGAATAACAAAGAGTACTATTTTTAAAAAAAAATACTTTTTGTAAATGTTGCCTTATTTCCACTTCATCTGATTTAATACTGAAGTAAGTCAATACTCAGAATAGTTAAGAATCTCAATTACAAATACTACATTGCTTGTGTTTTTAGATACAGGTGAAAGGGCTGATGTATACTTGGAAGGAAAAGACCAGCTGGGAGGTTGGTTCCAGTCTTCCCTCTTGATTAGCGTAGCAACACGAAAAAAGGCACCATATAGGTAAGTTGGTGAATCAGTTTCTGGGGCAGCTATGGTAATATACGCTGGCTTTTAAAAATAGCAATAGCACTTATATACCGCTTTAGAGTGCTTTACCACCCTCTCTAAGCAGTTTATAGAATCAGCATATTACCCAGATGTCTTTCTTCTAGGACTCTTATTGTTCATGGATTCACTGTTGGTGAAAAAGGAGAAAAGATGTCTAAATCCATCGGCAATGTGGTCGATCCAGATGTTGTTATCAATGGAGGCAGTGTAAGTAATTACAAAATTCTACTTGCCATATGGAAATGCAGTTTATAAGTTCCTCAGAGTAATTTGGGTTCAGTTATTTCCTTCCCGGAAATATCTTTTTGCCAATTCATCCATTATTATTGGCAAAATAATAATGGCAGCTCAATAATTTTCTAAAATTAATAGTAGAGTTACCATGTAAGGATTGCAAAATTCCTTGCTACCAGATGGCAGCATGGTGCTACACTTTTTGGCATCAACATCTGCTTTTTGCCATCTCATGGTCATGGCAGATTTTTGCAATTCAGAAAAAATAGCCACATGAATAGTCTTAGTATGCCTGGAAAGCAACATACAACAGAATATTGGTTTTGGTAGTTTAAAATGTGCATGGTGCATTTAACATAGTTTATTAACCTCATAAGCCTTTGATTTTGCTCTCATTGCCATGCGGGAAAAGTCCAAAGCTCCTGATGAAAAGATAAAGTCCAGCTCCACATATCTCTTGAGTTAGATTATTTTACTGGCAAACTTCCCTGTATGTCCTCAAACAATCATTTGCTCATAGACCTGAGAGCATCGGCTATAGAAACCAATAGTAATAAAAGTGAACAGTTTTATTGCTGCTCAGTTTGCTTATGAGTGGTTGCTTTGTGGGGAAGAGAAGCTGCCAGGCCTGATGGCTTTAACCTTAGCTGGAGTTTTTTTTTTAGCGGGGTGTGGGTCTATGTTGTTACACGCTATGCACAGGTTTTGTTTTTTTATTTCTGTGTAGAAACTGGCTTTCTTTTTCTGTATCTTTCATTCTTATGGCACATAAAGCAAAGTGTTAAGCAAAACTACTGGAAAACCAGGGCCCAACAACAGTATGTGTTGCCATAGCTTGTTCATCTTTAAGAACTTTGTGAATGAATTTACTCTGTGCACTTAGATCAGTAAAAAACAGATCTCAACAGGCAGGACGGCTTTGAGGATCTTTGTAGCATTTCATTTGCACAAACTGATGGGAGGCCCTTTGTGCCTGGCTCAGGTAGAAGTGACTGTGCAGGGGGGGGGAAGGGGGAAATGGTTCTTTTGGTGAATTGGAATGACCAACGCAGTAAAATATAGTGGTTGAGGTGTTAGGCTACCAATAAAGGTTGGTAGGTTCAAGTCCACCCACAGTCATGGAAATTGTGAGCTGGTGACTTTCTCTTTCTCTTTCTCTTACCTACCCTACAAAGATGATGTGGGGGGAAATGGGAGGGTGGTACATATAAATATGGTTTAGTCTTATGTGCCAACCAGCCATAAAGAAAACAAAAGAAGGGCCTTTTTCTCTCCAGTGAGTTTCTGCTACCTTGTCTCTATTTACTACTGTATCTTCTAAGGCAATGATGGCTAACCTTTTTGTCATCGCATGCCGAAAGCGCTTGTGCCTGCACCCATAATGCAATGTGTGCGATCCCCTGTTAAACTAACGGTTTAAGGTTAGGGCTCTTGATCAATGTTGTTCACAAAGAGTCAGTCCTATCTTTAAAATTCAGATTTACTTATGAGATTGATACTAATGTGTAAGAAATGCTTTATATAATGGTAAGTCTTTCTCAAGCTTCAATCCCTAGATCTGTGATGGCGAACCTATGGCACGTGTGCCACAGGTGGCACACAGAGCTCTCTCTGCGGGCACGCAAGCCCCAGCTCAGCTCCACTGTGCATATGCGTATACTTCCCACCAGCCAGCTGTTTTTTGGGTCACTGTTGCGTGGGGGCGGGACGAATGTGGGGGTCGTGCACGCATGTCACGAAGGCGGGCCGTGCACGGGGGAGTCACACATGCATACGTGAGGAGTCGCACGCACTTGTGGGAGAATGCACAAGGTGGCACACACATGCGTGGGGCGTCCCGTGCACATGCACAGGGTGTGGGGCACACAGGTTATGCACGGGGGTGGGGCACACAGGGGGTTTGCCTATGCATTGTATTATGGGCACTTTCAGCACACCAGAACAAAAAGGTTAGCCATCGCTGCCTTAGATGCTGGACCTGAGCACCATATCACTATTAGCTGACCTGGTTGGCAATAAGGATTTATAGGGTTTTTTTTCAATAAAATTACCTGGGAGACATTTATAGGTCATGAAAACTGCACTTCCAAATTCACCTTCCTTCTTTTATATTAAGTTAGACCTCAGAAGGAGACCGTCCTTAAGCAGTTATATCAGCAGTTTATTGCTTTATTATTATTTTTTGTAGAGGAGCTCAAGTCAAGCATACAAGGTGTTCCCTCCAATCTGTTCATTTAACAATCCTGTGAAGTAAGTGTGGGTCAAGAGAGAGTGTACCAAAGTTATCAAGTGAACTTCCATGTCTATCACTATCAAAATGCTACATTGCTTCTATTGCTAGGTTATGAGAATATGTGTGGGCATGTGTGCATGTGTATGATATTTTACAGAGCAACAAGCAAGAAACTTGTTTTCTGGCAGTATCCCGCCTTGACCGATGTCAAGGTAGTTCAAGTAGCAAACATGGTTTGACCTCCCTTCTTTTCACATTGCAGTAGGCAGCTAGTTTGGTGTAGTGGTTAAGGTTGTTGGCCTACCGTGTTTCCACGAAAATAAGACAGGGTCTTGTTTTCTTTTGACCCTCGAAATATGGCCTTGGCCTTATTATCGGGGGGCACTTATTTTTTGGGGGTCCAGTAGACGGCGAGCTTGGGACTGGATGTCCAATCGCAGCCGCCTCCCCTCCCTGATCTTCGCGCCCACCAAGCAGCTGGCCCTCAGCTGCCGCTCGTCGAGCAGGACTCTGCAAGGCTTGTTGTGCCATTTCCTCGCACGAACTGCAGGACTGCCGCAAGCTTCATCATACCAGCACAGGTGGCGTCCTGCCGCTAGCGGCTACACCAGTATGTCAAACCTCGCGGTAGTGCTGCCGTTTGTGCATGCAACGGCACAAGCCTTGCACAATCCTGCTCCACAAGGCAGCAGTGGTGGCTGCGAGACACACCTCCTACCTGACACTTGTAGCACCATCACGTTCCATGCAGTTGTGTTCAGGGAAGCCCGTTGCAAAAGAAAACTTCTGCCGAGTTCGAGAAGTTTGATTGAACACAGTAGGGTGCAATTTGGAGGTGGCAGGTGGGGCGGGCCACAAGATGTGCATCTTACCAGGAACCATCTTACCACCTTTGCAAGGAAACAGCTTGCACTGTAAAGAAAAACTTTTCACACTCGCGAGAAGCTTTTCTTTACAGCGCAAGCCGTTTCCTTGTGAAGCCTGGCCAAAAGAGAGAAGTGGTGGATAGAAGCCAGATGCTGGTAAATGTTCGGGTACAATTTGGGGGTGACAGGTGGGAGCGGAGGCAAGGCAGGGCAGGCTGTGAGACGCGCGTCCTACCTTACACTTGTAGCTCCATCACATTCCTCGCCATTGTGTCCAGGGAAGCATGTTGTAAAAGAAAACTTCTCGTGAGTTCAAACATTTTGAATTTGCAAGAAGTTTGCGATGGAACTGGAAAGGTAAGACGCGCATCTCGAGGCCCACCACACCCCACCTGACACTCCCAAATTGCATCGCTAAAGGGGGCGGGTGGCTAAGCAAAGGGCAGGAGCCCTGCCATGCCTGGTGAGGGCGGGGAGAAGAGACGGCAAGGGGAGTCATGTCTTGCTCCATGCGAGAGACATCTCCGGATTAGCTCAGCTGATCCACGGGTCGTGTTTAAGGGGCCCAGCTGCCCCTAGCTGACCGGGGAAGGGAAGGGCTGCCTCCTATGCTGGCCACACCCACCCCTTCATGAAGGCTTATTTTCGAGGGAGGACGTATATTTACCCCCACACCAAAAAGCAGGCTTGATCCTATTTTCAGAACAGTTGGGCAACCTTGGCCAAATCATTTTCTGTCAGCCTAACCCACCTCACAGACTTGTTGCTATGGAGAAAATAGGAGGGGAGAATATTATTTGCATTTGCTGCTTTGAGTTACTTATAAAATAATAAATATGAGATAAAAATCTAATCTAATAATAAATAACATGAGCAGTTTGTTTCTTTTTTAGTGAGGCATTAATCATGCTTTGTAGAGTTACACTATTCAGCATTTTACTTTCACACGAGTTGTCCAACAAATACCTTGTCAGAGATTTATTTTTCCACAATTCTTGACAGAATCTACATTCCTCTGGGGAAATGTCTTTATGGCCAACTTTGCTGCACAGTTATAAAATAGTATGTTGAATTTGTTTTGGAGAACAAGGGTTCATTGAACAATTACCAGCACTGAAAGATGTTTCCTCTCCATCTTGTCAATATATAGGACCACAGCACTGAGCCACCATACGGGGCTGATACTTTACGCTGGTGGGTGGCTGAGTCCAATGTTTATACAGAAGTGCAAATTGGACCTACTGTGCTCAGTTCTGCTCAAGATGATATTAACAAGGTAAGCAAACAAACACACATGCCTTTTCCTAAGTAGGAGCCACTACAAAAATAGTTCAACTTTCTAGAATATGTAGTCAGGAAAGGTGTATCAATAGTATCTCAATAGTAGTTTTTTTCTTCCTTTGCCATCGGAATAGTTTTCACTTATATATCTTATGATGATAATAATGACTTTACTCATCGTGGCTGTATTTATTTATCTGTACCTGCAATTTTATTGGCAACATTTTCAAAAATGTTGAGCTTTAGATTTGCCATTGCCTTCTTCCTAGGGCAGAGAGAAGGAGTCTGGCCCAAGTCAACCAGCTACGTTTTGTACCTAAGGCAGGATCTTCTGGTTTCTACTCTACTTTTGAAGCACAAACTGACTCCAGCCCTTCATGTTTATTGATCCTAGAATAATTGTCCCATGGATTTGCTTTTGGGAACAGGGATTTTAATGGGCCTTTTAAACTAGATATCACAAGCCAGCCAGGGAGGTTCTCCTTGTCTGTCTGTTCCTTCTAAATGTGGTATTTAGTGTGTGACATTTTTAAACTGCAAATTTCAGTATTTATTGGTATAAAATATCAAACCATATGTCGCCTATACTTAGATCTCAAGTGCAATATACGTGTCCAAGTGTTGTATTCTAATCAAAGGACTTACTCATCATTAATGGGAATTGAGACAGCTTTACTCATTAGGAATCTCTCCTTTCTATATCACTGCAAACCAAACCTTTGGAGTGGTGAAAGAACTGGAAGAAATATGGTGGCTATTGAGAATCATCTCATAGTTTTAGGATTAGCAACTCACTTGGATGATTTCCAGAAAAGTTCTAAATACTTCCATGCCATCTCGCCCTAAATCTCAAAACAAATCTTAAGGTAGAAGAGTCTGTTTGAAAGATCTCCAGGGGTTTTTCTGCCTCCCAAAGTAAATAGCATATTTGAAATACATGGTTATATTTATGGTAAATGTTTTTTCCCAAATAATTACTTGAATTTCATGAACTATTTTGGAATATGTTGATAGCTTCGAAATACACTCCGTTTTTTGTTGGGGAATCTGAATGGCTTCAACCAAGAGACAGACTCTATCCCCACATCAGAGATGTATCTGATAGACCAGTACATACTCCATCTACTGCATGGCTTCGCTAACAAGGTAAGCACTAGAGAGTGGCTGGAACTATGGACACTGGTAGCATAGAGTGGTTGGTCTGTGAGCTGGATAGATACATTTTTGCAGAAAATACGGTATTTTTCGGACTATGAAACGCACCGGTGTATAAGATGCACCAAAATTTCAAAGAGGTAAGTAAGAAAAATAAGTGTTTATCCTCCCCTACCCCCAGAAGCAATCAGCAAGCCTCCCAAACCCTCTGTGCACCCTGTTTTTTGCAAAAATGGGCCTATTTTTCACCTGTTTTTGTGAAAAACAGGGCATGCAGAGGGATTGGGAAGCCTGCAGACTGCTTCTGAGGACTGGGGAAAACGACACTGTTTTTGTGGAAAACAGCCCTTTTTTTGCAAAAACAGGGGAGGTTTTGCCTTCCCCCAGTCCACAGAAGCATTCTGCAAGCCTCCCAAACCATCTGCGCACCCCGTTTTGAGAAAAATGGCCCCATTTTTCGCAAAAATGGGATGCAGGGGCGGGGCTTCAAGAGGCCAAAATAGGCTGTATTCGGTGTATAAAACGCACCAACATTTCCATCCTCTTTTGGCAGGAAAAAGGTGCGTCTTATACTCTGAAAAATACGGTAACTCTTTTAACTGTTGCATTATTGTACTAGAACAAAACTGCTGTAGCTATCAACTTGTGATTCAAGAGAATCCCTTACAACAGACCACTACTACCTACTACTTTTCTGCTAGCATTTGTATATGTAGAATTTCTCCATCCATTTCTCCAACTTTAGTAAACATTCTACCCAGTAGAAAACCTTAACATTGTTTTTACCAAATACATTAGCAATGTGAATAGAGAAGAAAATTACATCTTGAAGATAGAGTGCATGTCTTCAGGGACCAGCATTTAACTACTAGCTTCCTATCGTCTGCTGTGGAGGATTGCTGGATTAAATCCTGCATAGCCAAGACTATTTGGATACTTTGGCCATGCTACAGTTAGACATCATCTTTCTTCGTTTGCTGAAATCAACAAAGCCAAAACCATTATTATATCTTGGAAGAAATAGGGAGTGGATTGTCAAAATCTAATTTTATGATGAGGGAAACAGTTGTAGGACTGGAGAAATCTTGGACAGTATGGAGGAGAAGGAAAGGACAATACATGGTTGGTCTGCTATTGCTTTAAGCAGTATGAATGCGCAGAAATGATTAGCTAAATGTCTATGGAGGTTCTCATCCATCCAGGTCATGGTTGTCCTAAAGGTGCTTTTTCAAGAGGCAACTGGACTTTGTTTTCCCTTGAAGACGTTTCGAGAGACAAAACAGCTTCAAGGATAAAGTCCAGTTGTCTCTTGAAAAAGCAATTTAGGATTAACTAGCTAAATCTGCCAATAATTTAGATTCTGATTAAAGATACTTTTTATACTCTCTAACTTCTAATTTCTGGTGCTTCCTGTCTCCTTTCCAATTTTTTTTTTTTTTTGGAATAACAGTTACTTGCATTTTAAATTAGTTGGGTTTGAGATTTTTTGTATTTTATTCTTTAGGTTACACAAGCATATAAGGAAAACAACTATGGAAAAGTCATCCGATTACTTCAAGCCTTTTGTAGTAAAGATCTCTCCAGTTTTTATTTTAGTATAATTAAAGACAGGTATGCGAACTTTTTTTATCCTCTTATCAAATAAGGAAGCTTCAAAAAATGAGAAATGCATGCTCTGTGCTGTATGTCCCCAAAATAAATGCTTCCTGAATAGACACGAGATGGATTATTTTGTAACTAACATAAACGGCTAGTTTCTTCAGCACACATGCATTTTGATACACATAATTTATTCCAACAATATTTAATGTTTAGAAATTGTTTCCCCAATTATTTTGCTTCCTAAAATCCAGACTTTATTGTGAAGAGGAAAAAGATGCTAAACGCCGTTCATGTCAAACAGCCTTGGCAGCAGTTCTGGATACAGTGGTTCGTTCTTTTGCACCAATTCTTCCACATCTGTCTGAAGAGGTATTCCAGTATATTCCATACAGAAAAGGTATGAGAGTTATAAAACGGTTAAGAAAACAGATATTCTGCTGAGATTGATAGATTCTTCACATAAACCTCTGAATGTGTTGAGTTCATTACTCATTTAATTTACATTTGTGTTGTAAAAAATAGAACAATCAATAAATATTAATTTTATTTAGTCATTAACATTTTTAGCTGCAGGATTAAATCTATGTACACATTTTTAAATTAAGTCACACTAGTACCTTAATAAAGTAATTGTCCATGCAAGTTTGCAGATTTGTGGAATCATAGTCAGATCACTGAATTCAAACCCTTGTTCATTGCAAAATTTAAAATTTAAGAGCACCCTAAATAAACCAGATTCTATACAGTAACATTAGCACTTACTCTAGGGCACGGATGTCAAACTCTGTGTCACGTCTCACATGACGTTTTGCACTGTTTTCCCCATTCGCAGAGCTTGGGTGGGCGTGGCCTGCATGTGACACATCCAGCCCACGGGCTGGCAGTTTGATACCACTGCTCTAAGGGAAACTGTTGATCTGGCTTGCATTACTGAAAATTATTGGGGGGGGGGGGCAGGTACATATAAATTCAAGTGTGGCCACTTAAGGTGGATGGGGAACTTTAATTCATAGAAATTGTTTCCTTGATCAGAGAAAAATATTGGTGTGCAATCTAATGAATTCGCCTCAATAACCAACCATATCTCCATCAGCTGAAGTTTCTGGGTTGGGTTCAGACAAGCCCACATAAATTTGTAACCCTTATTCTTAGCTTTATATAGTACAATGCTTTTACCTGCAACTATTACAGAGCTATCTAATGCATTTGTTTTCCCCACCCTTTTCTTTTGCAAGAGGCAGATGGTGTGTTTCGTTCTGGATGGATGACCACAAGTGCTGTATGGAAGAAACCAGGCCTTGAAGAAGCAGTGGATGGAGCATGTGCAATGAGAGATGGTTTCCTTGGCTTTATTGCAGGCAAAAATGCTGCGGAGTATCAGGTGATTCTAGTGATTGAGCCTGGGCT
>JANHFT010003051.1:5989-25647 GCA_032467955.1 Pseudoxenodon macrops | reverse complement strand
ACAGGATGTATTCATAGCAAATCCCAGAAATCAATTATACATTTAATGCAAAAATTACTGCATAAATATTTAAACGCATGCGCAGCTGGTCCCCGCCATTTCCTCTGATTAGGGTTAGGGAGGCAGAGCTGGAAATCAGGTAAGATGGCAAGAGGTGCCCCGTCTTGCTCCTCTTGTCATCTTAATAATAAGACCTTCCTGAAAATAAGGCCAAGCTCTTATTTTGGAATTCAAAAAATATAAGACAGGGTCTTATTTTCGGGGGAACATGGAAGCATCTGAACAGTAAAAAAATGAGTCATGCAAGCCTCAATACTCAATGCATAAATTTTTAAAATTTATACAGTTCTTTGACTAAATGTTTTATATATATATTGTATTTCTATATATTTCATCAATAATCAAATTTATATTTAAATAAATTGAAAATTACTAAATACATTTATCTGCCTCCAGTAATTTTTCAGTGGCGTATGTTATTGGCAAGATGAAATCATAACTAAAGAATGAACTTCACGTACTTATAAAGGTTGGCCATATGAGGATAATGAAAATTGTTTAGGATTTAAATGGAGGTGGGGAGGTACATTAGCTGGTACCAAAAATTAATCTAGAAGGATTTTTAAAGGATTGCAAAATATCCAGATTTAAAATATGGATTCTCTGAAAAGGCCCTAATTTGAATGTTTCCGCACCTTTGCTAAAGTTTCAAAAATTTGAAAGGATGCAGACACACAAGGCAGCATGTTTATAAAAAATGATATATTTTCCATCAAGAATTCTATGGAATATAGAATATGGAATATAGAATTTGTGAAGTTTCAATCATAGTTGTCCAGTGCTAGTTCTTTAGGAGAAAGATGTTAAACCAATTCAGCACAAGGCTGCTCAGGTCTTTTCCTGCTTTGTTCTTCCAGTTGAACTTTAAAAGAAATCTGAGCAACTATCATTTGTAATACAACAGAGGTGGATAATGGATATGGAGCTTACTTTGTCAGAAACAAATTCTGCATCATTCAACCAAATCCAATTGAGAAAAATACAAGATAGCTGGGCCAGCAAATGCACTTGTTTGTAGCAATAATTTCTTAAATGGGCAGGTGATTGAGCTAGATGCTCTCAAAGATTCCTTCCAATCTTTAGATTCAGTGAAAAAAGTTTTTGTTTTTAACTTTGCAGAGAAACAAATAAAAGCTCATTCAAACCTAAACATCAGATCTACCTTATTCTTGTAAAATACATGCTTAAGACAGAGGGAAAAAGTGAATGGAGGAGTGCAAATCTGCTCAAAATCATGTCCGCTTCATGGAAATTTGTCTTAAACATGATCTTAGATTAAAAACCTAAAATAATAGGTGTCTCTTGGGCTGAGCTCAGAGAAAGGCAAGCCAAATAAAATGATTAAATAGCTGGAAGCCAAGGCTATGACCTTACTTAAGTTGGCAGAAACCCCCAATTTCTGGTTAACATAGACATCATCAGATCTTGTATTATGATAATAGATATTTTAAATAAAGAAAAAGGATTACTTGCCCGTCTGCATAACCTGTCCTTTGGTGCTTTTCCAACCTATGACAGAAATTTGTTTACAAGGACTTGATACACTAATATATTCCATCTCAACAAATAAGTAAGTTGCCATCTCTTTTCACCACAAATGTTTTTTATTTTTTAATATTTATTTTATTTATTTTTTAAACCTTCCTCCTCCCCACATATTTATGAGTATGCGTGAAATAATATTTCTTTTAAGTTATGACTAGTAGCTAAGTCTTAGTGTTTTTCCTCAAAATTATTTCAAACTTTAACTAATTATTAAATCAATCTAGACAGAGTCAGGTTAGTGATATCAAGTGATGGGGGAAAAACAGAGTTCATTGATTGGACTTCAACAGCAATAAAAGACAAGATGCTAAAAGTCACTGAGAAACCTGGTTTGAAGTGAAAATGTCTTCTTCCTAGAATTCACCTGCAAGTACAGGATTCACTTCTCTTTTTTTTAGGGGGGATGGCACGGAGGGGGGGCAGGGTGTGTGTGGCACAGGATTTATATTTCTAGCCTGGTAACTTAAGCTCTCTCCTGAATTGCTGCTGAGTGCAAAGGGTATATCCTAAGAGCTGCTGAGTGCCTACTGACAGGAGTAGGTCTGTAATTTGGGGAGACTGCATGACTACCATGTGAATCCAGAAAAAGATTCAGCTTGTTGAAGTAAGTGTTGACAGATGTAGCAAGCATGCCCACATTTCTTCTGTAATTTGTAATATGCAGTATGCAATAATACTTTTCCTAATGGCTTTCTAATCAAAAGAACCAACAGTTCTATTTAACTTGGTGTTTTTTTAACATAATGCAATACGTACCTTGTCCATTAAGTAGGTAGCAGCAGAAAGCCTTTTCACTATGAATGTGTTCCACATCATTAGAGCAATTCCTGAAATAGTTACACAAATTTAGGCCCAGATGAAAGCAATATCAATGGTTTTGGCATAGACTGTATGTTTCAAAAACACTAATAATAAATATTTATACCGTTTACTTATATATAAATCCCAAGCAGTTTCATTAACAATGTAACAGTAATTGATTAAGGCTAACAGTTACAGCTTAGAAAAGCCAACATAAAAAATATGTGCTTTTAGAGAACACTGAAAAATCTAAAATGACTGGACCTGATGTACAGCTAAGAGTATGTCCTTCCACAGGATCAGTTCACCCCAGAGGTCTACCTGCAAGTGATCATTAAATAGTAACCTAAACACCTAAAAACCATGGCTAAAGATTCACGAGGGAGGTAGGATATCAATAAAGTATCAATACTTTCATTAAGTGATTAGGGATTTTGATTTAAGAAGCTCAACCCTTCTCATATTTCCTGTATTTGCAAGTAGCAATGTGTTGCTTGGAGAGATCTTCAAATTATTTATAAATTAATAAGCCTTTAGTAATGTAATGAATGGGGCACTGACAAACAATGTTTTGACATACAATGTTTATTGTGAACCAAGTCCAACTTTGACACTGAATTGAGAAATACTTCAGTACTTCCATGCAGTTTTGATTTGCAGATAAAAAAAGACAGCTGTGGACCCCTCAACACATAGATACTTCTGAATCAAATTCTCTACTTTGCATTGACATATCCAAAATACTTTCTTTATTCTTACCATGTTGAATATGAGAATTATCAATGCATCTGAGATGTTCTATGGCTCTGATGAGAAAATGTGCTTCCTTGGATTAGAAAAACAGAAATAACCAATATTAGTCAGTGCAATGAAGCACATAAACAACCTCTCAACTACTTATTAAATATTTCAATTTATTATTTCAGATTTTGTTATAGATAATATTTTCTGCATAGATATCTTTTTGACCAGATAGTGTAGGCCATGATACACACAAATCCTATCTACACACAGAAGCAAATTTTAAAAAAACTACTGTTCTGTAATGTTCAAAACTTATTCAGGCAGAAACAACCACAGCTGAGTTGATTCTTCTCAAAGTTTGAAAGAAAAGTTATAATAACCATGAAGCAGCATGTAATGGGACATATCATAAATGCTTTCTAAATATTCTGATATATTATTTAAGGTTATTTGATATATCGATATCAAATATTTGATCAAATATATCAAATGTTTGATATATTTTATTTTAATTACCATACTCTGGAAAATTGCAGCAAAGGTGTAATAGTGATAAAGTACAGTTTGTATATTTAACATATAACCCGATCTTCCATTGAAACAGTTTTTGTATCAATACAAAATCTTCAAAAAGTGACAGCACAAAATAGTAGTGCTAACTTGGGATGGACATTTACATGCTATCGCATCTTATAAAATTATGACAATATCAATGTGCAAAATGTGCCTTATCACTATGAAACATAGAGGATACGATGCCCACATACCAAAATAAAATAATCATACAATCCTAAGGCATAATGGGAACTCAAGATCTTCTAGTCCAACCCCTACCCTTAGACCATCCCACATAAATGGTTGTCCAATCTTTTCTTGAAAACATCCAGCAATGAAACGCCCCATAAGTCCAGGAGGCAATTGTTTCATTGATTTATTGTTCTGTCAGAAAATTCTTCCTTAATTTCAGTTTGAATCTCCCTCTGATGAGGTTCCACCCACTGCTTCTTGTCCTGCCCTCAGATGTGTGATGTCTCCCTTGGATGACTCCTGTGACTCTTCCTTGGAGGCCAGCTCAAGGGAGAATGAGCTCATTCCTGGCACATCAGGAACGGAGTTAATTACTGACCCTGACCTGCCAGCAGAAAAGAATTGCAGGCTTCGGTTGGGGACAGCTTGCAGGCCAGTGAAGAGGAGGGGGAGGAGCTGCCTTCCTTGGTGTATCTCACAGCATGCAGGGCAGAGAAACTGAGGTCTGTCTGATTGCTTGGGAGAAGACCCCGTTCCTCTTGATGGGCTGCACCGGGAAGCAGAGGGAGGCGTTGCTGGGAGCAACAAGTGTGGGTCGTGGCAATGTTTATCCATGTTTCCTGCTTGAATTTTGAGACTCTGAACTTCTATAACCAATAAGCTAATGTGGATGTACTTTTAGTTTTGCCTGGGGGTTTTATGTTTGTTTATTAGACTTACTTGTTTGAGCAGCTTGCTATTTGTTTTATGGTCTAATTAGCCATTGCCTGCAGAATTAATCTGGGCTTGCTCGTGGCTGGCTTCCTTTGGGGCAGTTCTAAAGCCAGGTGAAGGAAACTGCTGGGGAATACCAATAAAACCCTCCATAACCTACACTGACGTGTATGTGTGAATGAGTGGGGCAGCACAAGGTGCTATGAAGAATAAATCAATCCTCTCTTCCTTATGACAATACTTCCACTATTGGAAAATGGCTATCACGTCACCCCTAAGTTGCAGTTGGTTTTTTTTTTTTGGTTAGGCTAAATATACCAAGTTCCCTTAACTATTCATCGTAGGATTTAGCCTTATCATCTTTGCTGCTGTTCTCTGCAATCTTGCTATGGCTTTGCATCTTTTTTGTGTCATGGCGACAAGAACGGGATGCAATATTCCAAATATGACCTCACTAGTACATATAGAATTAGTACATATGGACCAGTACTATCATTTCCTGTGATCTTGATGTTATCCCTCTGTTGTTGCAGCCTAAGACTGCATTGGCTTTTTGGGCGATTTTTAAGCAATTTTTTAGCCTACCTATTTTCTACCTACAGAGCCTCAACAAGAAATTTCATTATCTGAAAAAGTCAGGTAAGATCGTGTGTATCATAAAAAACACAAAGAGTAAGGAAATGAAAGGCTTCCTTTACCTCTGGGTCTTTGTTCCACTGTACAACATACTCCCAGCAGGAATGAGCATGGAGGACATCCATCTCCAGGCTGCAAGGAAACTGTTCATATGCTAAACGGAGTAGTTCTGGGAACATGTTTTAAGAAAGGATGATTATTATTTTGCATTCCATTGCTGCAATAAATAGAAATATAAAGAGCATGCCTGAAACTATTTTTTACCTAATATGGGCTCCATGCTTGGTTGGTCTTCTCCATCCTCACCTACAAAATTGCTGTCAGTTTGCTGTGGTTCCTCCTGGCTTTCTGCTTCATTTTTCTGTTGACCTAATCTAAGTAAGGTCAAACTGAGGTCTTGCTTAAAAATCCATTTGGCTACACTGTCAGCAACGCCTCCTAAAGAAAAGTCAAAACAGTCTAGGATCAGTTTTCAAATACCCAGAAAACAATGGTTCTTTCTTTCTACTGTAATCTTAAAACTATGGAATTTGCTGCCATTCAGATATAGTAATGCACAAATAGGGAGACAGGACTGGACAATTCATGCAGAGCTTGGTTCTCAGTGATTACTAAAGTAGAGATTTCATTTTATCTATGAACAGTTAAAACATTAGTAGTAGTAGTAGTAGCAGTAGTAGTAGTTATCAGACCTCTATATTTATAAATATAGAGGTCTGTTAACTCTACTACTTCATGACTCACAAGCAGCATACTATATTTTAATGTTGATTCTTTAAATGTTTATCAACGTCTTGTCCATGCATGTGCGTGTGGGAGTGTAGATTGCAGTTTCTGTGCATGTTTCAATGGGCGTAAGATGACAATGGTTTGAAGGACAGTGCTTGGGGGTTCCGCATAGCCCGGGAATGCTGGTAGCCTTCTGAGTTTCCCCTGCTTCTCTCTTACCTCTCATGCTACTCAACCCTTTTCAGGTTGGCTGACCCTACAGGATTTGAAGAGACTATAAACCTGCAACAAGATTATACCTTTCAAACCAGAGAGTTCTTATATACGAAAACGACACCAGATTCCAGGGCATTAGAGAAGAAATAAAATTGGGATGAATTGGCTCACTCGGGGTGGGAAGGTGTGTCATCCTACACAGACCAAGCTTCATGTGCCAATGTGGTATTTAGGTGGGCTATTTATTTATTTATTATTCTATGTGCATGCCCATTTGTAATTCTATTTGTTATGGAATTTGGAATTTATTAAAGATAAAATGGTTGAAACCAGCACAGACTGTTCACAAACAAAAACTCTTCATGTCATGAAACTGTTCTCAAGAGGATTTCAATGGAAATACACTGACTGTCACTCTCAGTTCCCTCTCTTTTCTGCAATTTCCTATTCCATTTCACACATTACTCTGGGGATTTTCCTGGGCTGAGTCCCAAGCAGCTACCTCGGGTGAAGAAATTAACCGCCAGCCCTTTCCATCCCAACCCTTGAGGAGAAAAAAAAATCACCTTTTCCTCCTTCAAGCAACTTCTTCACAGAAAGCCTCCCAAGGGGTTCAGCCTGCAAAGAAGAAGCTGGGCTTGTCTTCTTGCTCACTTTACTATTCAGAAGTGTCTGAAGTATTAGACAATCCTCTAACTGCTTCAGGAGAAGCTTCCAGTATTCTATATCAAGAGAGAGGGCTTCCCAGGAATCTGTATCAGCACCTACAGTTATTTGGGGAAACTAATAAAAAAAATATTCATATTAACAAGCTGACATTTTACATATTGCGTGCAAAAAGTCCAGATTTACAAACTTCAATGATGAAAGAAGAAAACAAGCTACAGCTTTCTGTCATATGTTCAGCACATATGTATTGAATTCATACGTGCTATTTTTAAGAAGGTTCCCTTAGAGATGGGAAACAGCAAGGTATACGCCTTCAGTAAATACACATTAAGATGGTTACACATTTCATATTAAATTGCCAGAAGTTTAAATTGAGGATGGAAAAAAGCCGGCAGTGCTGCTCTACTTCATCTAAAAATAAAATGGGTGAACGGGGAGATCTGTATCCCTTCAACTCCTTAGAGAAAGAACAGGGTAACATAAATACATGTATTATTATCTATGTTCACAGAAGGGCTGAGATAGAGCATGAGCAAATTCAAAAACAGTCAAGTTTTGTTTAGTAAGAAGTAACATTTGTATTTTGTTTACATTACATTTCTTCTACTGACACTTAATGTGCTTATTAACAATAATAAACTATAAAGTAATTGTTAACTTTAAAATGTAAACAAATGAATCAAGGCAAGATAAAAGACACCAGCACTGAGCCAGTTAAATTTTTCTTCTAAAAACAAACCAGGAGACGCCAAACGTTTGTTGGCATCTACTAGTGAGAGAATTACAGAACTCCTAGTCTCTTTGAACAGCAAGTTCAAAGGCTTGGCAGTAGCCGTATGGAATTTAGTATAGCCATTTCATAGTATTCATAATGGGTAAGCAGCATATGAAATGTAGTTGCATCCAGGATTGCCTATATATAAATAAACAATGAGACCTCACTCGTACATTTTCCAAGATATTTTATAATTGGATGTTTAGCAGCAAATATTAAGAGTTGATTGTTTATTTTGGGGTGGGGGAGGCTTTTTTTGTTATGTAACTAAAGAACAGAATCTGACGTTACATACCTTTTTTTCTGCAACGCTATCACTTATCTGTGCTGTTACTGAATGTCCAACATGAGCAAATACCAAAGCAGCTCCGTTATTCTCAGACTGAATGCAGGCTGTTCTCATCTGCTGCCACCAGGGGGAAATGGACTGAGAATCCCAAGAATCATCTGTAGCAACCAAAGTCAAAAACATACATATGGGATGTCAACAACAATTAGAAAATACATTTACTAGAGGTTTTATTCCCAAATATTCACTTGTGAACAGGGAAACTTGTTTACTGGTAGACTAAGAGAAACTACGAAAAACAAAGGGCTGGACAAGGATATCTGTACATTTGGAGACCTCAGGTAGCTGTTAAGAGGGGGAGAGGATTAACTACCCACAGCAAGATCAAAGGAGTATTTGCAAAGTCTGTCAGCTGAGCATGTGTAGAGAGTATGGGAGGTAACCTTGATGGAGATTTGCAAGATCTGTTAACAATAAGGAGTGACAAGAAAGGAAAGATGATTATCAGATTTGCAAGGTTGATTTCAATTACACACGAAAACTAAAACTATTTTTTATCGGGAGTGGCTATAATAACAGAATCTTGCCAAGGCTGTACATGCCACACCTCCTCCCCCTTCTTATAACCTTATGGATTAGGGTGGTCTCCATCTGAACCTCTTCCACACTTTCTATTTAAGAAGTGTTTCATTGCAGATCTTGTAGATCTCCATCAAGGTAATTTTCTAAACTCTCTATAGCATGTGGATATTCAGATCTTTTCAATGACATCATGGGAATCTTTTTTATTTGCATGCAACATTAGGTCTGTAATATCTGCTTTCAATCTCTGGCAACTGCCTGTTTTCAGAAACTGAGCATGTTCACTGAACTTCTCCCACCTGTCATTCTGCTCAGAAGTGACAGCGCAGCTTGAAGGCAGCAAACTGACTGGGTTCTTTGAAGAACAATCTTTTCCTTGGAAAGCCACACACTGAGCAGAAGGGACTAAAAAAAGAGATAGAAAGTTTAGGAGGTTTAGTGAGAATAGGCTTAGGAAATCACTTTTCCAATCAATTTAGTAAAGTTTTCTAAACAAAAGAGAAGTTACTTCAACGTTCACCCGTTGACCACTGCATTAATATTGTTAATATCCTCTAGAGACATACAGTATTTCAAGTTTGAAATCCTAGTCATGTGTATTTGTTCAATCATTATTTCTCATCTTAATCGTGATTTAATTGGGACCCCAGTCCCTTATCTTCCGCATTTACATTCCACAAAGAGTTATCCTACTTTTCAAATGCCAAACATTTTTTTCTGATGTTTTCAATCATTTTTCCTTAATCTGATGAAGCAAAATTGCTTTTAATTTTCCCCACATACATCTCATCAAAGTAGATAAGCTCAACAGAATTTTAATCCATAAGACTTTTTTTTCTTCATTTTAGCTACATGGCAACTAATTGTGTGTTGTATGTGTCCCGTCAAAGAATCCTCCTATCAAAGGTCTAGGGTTCACTGGTTTCCCATGCCTCAATTAAATTCCAAAGGAAGATACCATAAGGGAATTCCTTAGTAGGGGGTTTCTTCCTAATCAGAAAGCATGAATAATTGAAAAGAGTACAAAGAATGTAAAATATGTTTAACAATAAATAAATACAAGCGGTCTTAAATCTTACAACAATAAATAAGATCAAAACAATAATCACAAATGTATCTAAAGTTCCCTGTGAATAAAGCAGAAAATGAGATGCCGTTTTTCACAGGGAAAGAAAACTGCGGAAACTAAAAAATAGATTTCAGTACAGCACTTCATGGAAGTAAATTCAGTCTTCACTCCTGGTAATTGGCTGGACAAATCCTGACAATTTTTTAGGTAATTAAAAAAAAAATTACCCTGCCTTCACTATTTCTATACATGTCTATATTTCTATAAACCGTACAAGACAGTATTCCTTCTTCCTCCTCTTTTTCCCACAACAACCCCATGAAATGGGTTGAGCTGAGAGACTGACTGGCCAAAATAATCCAGCCAGTTTTCACGCCTAAGGCAGGGCTACAACTCTGTCTCCTGGTTTCTAGTCTGGAGTCTTAACCACTACACCAAACTGACTCTGTAACAAGTTAAGCATCCCATTTTTATGATAGAGATATAGCAAGATTGGTTTTATTAATATATACCTTTTGTTGCAGATTAGTAATCTAATTATTAATTCAACTGAATTCAAAACTCTTTAAAACAAATAAGAATACAAATGGGCAAATTGTTTCTATGCATGTTTTCTCCCCCTTTCTTCCACGTTTTAATTCTCTTCCCCACCCACTTACTGCTATAATTTTGATTCTTATTCATCTATTGGCTATAAACCAACAAGCAATTAGAATATAGGCCTGATGACCACAATAAAGAATAAAACAGGCAACACTCACCAATAATATCTGGGGGCTAAATCCTGCAGACTTCAAAGTTTGACACATTTCTTCTATTGAACTTTCTCCATGTAAACATTTCCAGAAAAAAAAACCTCCTGTATACATAGAAGACATCATACATTTTTTCACTTCTTCAACCCTCTCTTCCACCCATTAAATTCTTTCTGATTGTAAACAGAACAATCTATCAGAAGGTGAAGATCAGACCTATTCACAGTGAGAGTAAATTACATCAATGAGAGCTATTTATATTCTGCATTCTCCTCAATTTATGGCCATTAATTTAACAATGGCTCAAAGTTATGACAGCCTTGGTAAAAGTGACTTACGATTTGTTCTTCCACTTATGATTAATGCACCTCCCCCGAGATAATAACAAAATCGCAATTTGAGTGTTTGGCAACTGGCTTGCATTTATGATCAGCCTTTTTTGCAAATTTGGAACAAAAAAACCCACACATTGGCGAAACTGGATTTGTTTAATAACAATGTGATTCATTTAACAAGCAGCATACAAATTGGGTCCAGCTCAATTTATGACTGCAATGCAATAACAATGCAATACAATTGACACAGTTCAATTTACGAACTGTGTTCGTAAACTGAAGACTACCTGTATACAACCTTGTTCACATTGCACTAAACCAATGTTATTTCTATTGCATAGATCCAGGCAAGTCTTTCGTCTGCTCTGTAAAGCATAGAGTACTTCCTAATATTAATGTTTTCAGGGGGCTCATTCAGAAAAACTTCCTAACTAAATCCATTACCCAAGTGGAAAGCTCCTTAGCCAAGGTTATGTTAATAATCCAAGATCATACCTAAAGCCACATATTCCTTGTCATCTAGCTTTTTCACATTAATTGCATCTTTCTCATAATCCAGGTAATCCAAGAAAGTTTTCACAGGCAGCATTCCGTCTTTATCCTCCACAAAATGTACTGAAGGCTGGGTATTCTGCTGTTTGTACTTCTCAAGTAACATCTGCAGCCTAGTGAATTCTTTTTCATCTAACCGGAGTAATTTAGTCAAGATCTTAAAAGCAATAAAACATGAATAAGAGAAAGTCAGATTTACCCTTGAAACTGCTCTCATATTCATTCATCACAATTTCTCTGTAATACATTTTGATTTGAGATATTTTGCTAAGTAGTTGTTATGTTGCATGATTCAAGATATTTTTTTTCCAATATCCCTTGTACCATTGCAGAAAATATTGAAAGGATCTTACTTGAATTTATTTCATGCAACAATTGAATTTCTTGGTATTTCTAAAAATGTTTGCTTAGTTATCTGGTATAGCTCACATTTCAAATATGTAGCTTCCCATAAGTTAATAAATAAAGATGTTAGAAATATTTAAAATATATTCTATTTTGAACTGGATACATAGATTGAAGTAACCTAGAATACTAATAGAACTAATTTAATTCTAGTCATAGGTCAAAGCTTTTCTCAAGGCTATTGAAAACAACATCCTAGAAGAGCTTCCAATTATTTCATATAATTTTGTGAAAAGCAGAAAAAGATCTCATAAGAAATATAGTATACCACAAAAAGTGTATTACACCAACCAACTATTGCCCAATTCCAGAGCCATTAATTTTTATCCTCATTTTATCATTTTAAGCCTACAAAAAGAACAATATAATATATAAAGCAAGGCTTGGTACTTCCCTAAGGTTGATGAGTTAAACACCAACACAATTAAGATGCCAGTTTTTTAATAAAATATCTCCTTAATGCAGAATATTGTCAGTTCCAATTTTAGAACAGTAAGTTCAAAGAGCTGAGTTCAATGCCTCAGAACCATCTGCATAAATGGGCTTTCTTGTGCAGTGCATAGAAATCCAAAACAGAAGGAGCAGGAAGACACTGGAAATCTTAGTGCTCTCTGTGAGCTTGGTCTTTTACTTGAAAAGATTTTATAACTGAACTTGATTAGCGCTACAAGAAGCACTGATGATGTGACTTAGTTGGGTAATGAAACATCTGCAAGCAAACAAGAGAACACCAAGGACTCCAGAGTTCTCATTGGTCTACATATATTGTCTTCTTGCCTGGAGAAGGAAGACTCCATTGTTCTCAGAAAATCCATAAATACATATCACTCTTATATACCATAAATATGTGTTTCTTTTTTTTTTAAAGTCTGTACAATTTATTCCTACTTTCTTTTATACACACGTCTGCATTTCAAGGGCATTTTTTCCCCTCATAAAATCAAAGTTTCTCAATACTTACATTATCAGATGGTTCTGTCTCAGGCTGGCTATTCTGAGAATTTAGATTGCTGATTGACTCATGAAGCTGCAGCAGTTTTAGTTTATTTGTACAGAACTGTAGCAGCCCTTCATCAATATAATCCATCTCTAGACAGAGTGACAGAAAGGAAAATAGTGCCCATTAGTCTCAATGAACGTGCAATTGAGCTGTTAAACCTTTCTGTAGCTTCATTAAGCAGGCTGCTAAGTAGGGTATTTTCATTGTACAACAGCCGGCAAGAGGATTCTATTTCATCAAGTTAAATCCTGGATAGGTTTTGTCTACAGGCAAGTAAAGTGTCAACTTCCCATTAAACAGGCAGTTGTAATCAAATCCAAACCAAACAAAGAGCAACATTTGAAAGCTTGTAACAAGAAGTATCTAAGGAAGATATTTCTATGAATTCTCCAGCTTACAATGCTCATCCGCAAGATGGATTTCCTACAAAGCTGTCTCCTGATCTTGCTTGCTTTATTTTATTTTCATGGTTGCCATCTCAACAAGCGATTTGCCTCCCAGTGTTGAAAAATAAACATTCAATCCACAATAGTTAAGAGTTCTCCAGATGCATATTTGAAAAAAATTAATATTTTTACTGTATCTTTTCATACTGAAGCAATGCAGGTCTTTTGAACAAAAAGTGAAGGCTTACCTTCATAAATATCATTAATTGTGTTGTCTCGATTTCTTATTTTATACAAATGGAACCAAATCACATTCCTTGGGCTGCCTTGCAGTCTTTATCTGCTTTAGGGTCTTATCTAAAAATTGTAACTGTTTGCCAGAATTCCCTGGTGGAATTTCTAGCCGGCGAAACTATCCTTTCTACTGAAACTTTGTTCTCTTCAATCAGATGACTAATATAGTCACTCTGGATACCTTCCTTCCCTCTATTACTAGTTCAAAAGATCTTGATATGAAAAAATATGGATGACAGCCAGACTGGAGGGGCAGAACATAAAGATGATTAGAGCATCTCCTCAAAGCAGGTTAAAGGAAGGGCGATACCACACAGAACATTATCATGGACCTTAAAATGAATTTATCTGACATAGACTTCAAAGGAAGAATAGAAGCAAATCTCCAATGATACACTTATGAAAATATTTGATACAATCATTCATTTTAAACAACACATTACATCTGTTTCCAGTAAGCAATTCCCATTTTTGAATGATGTCAAAACGATCCCTGAAGGGAAGAGAATTGTTTGATTCTAAATTGTTTCTGCCATATACTACTGCATTCCCTTGTTCTCCTAAAGAAGGCTATCAAAATGCTACAGTATAGTTCAGGAGAGGGCAATCAATTTCCCCAAAGGGCCAATGAGAAACTGGGACTGTTGTGCAGGTCTGCCACTGCCGCCATCCCGCCCCAACCCTCTGCCAATGCCTGCTCAATACTCAATGCCTCCCCAATACTCTGTTCCTGAGTATTGTCCCCCTGCTAACACCAATGCCGCAGGCCACACAGAGATAGCCAAAGAGCCGGATGTGGTCCGTGGGCCATAAAATGGCCAGGTATGGTATAGTTCCTTAGAGAATTTTACTTGTTTCTTTTGAATGAAACTCAGTTACCTACCCGCTCACAGCAAAAACAAGACCCGCAAAATTATCAATGACTTTCATATTCTTTCAAGGGAGCATAATTGATTCCTTATTCTGTATATCCTTTTGTGACATAACAGGCAGTCAGAAAAGAAATATTCACTTACCCTGATTTTTTAAGGTCTCCATCAATGTTTGTGTGATGTTCATCAGAAAAAATAACGGCAAACGCTCATTTGCCAGGATGCTTTCTAAAGCCTATCAGTAGTAAAACATAAAACAGACTTTCAAAGTTCATGCTACTATTTAAAAAAATAAAAGCTAGTAATAGTTTACATACTGGTATAAATCATTTGTTTCTATATTGCCTAACTACAGTATCTCTTGAGCTGGAAATTTTGCTGTTCCTAAAGTAGACTCTAATAGACAAGGGGCTATAAAGAGAAAAATATGAAATGCCAATGAAATGAGTTCTTTGTTTATGATACGTCTTATCACAGAAATGGTCATACTTTATAAACTAGATTTATGCACTGTGTAAACACAGAAATAGTGTTGTAAGCAAATCCAGTTTGGAATCATTTTTAAATAATTTTATGTTACGCAGCCCTCCTTCAGGTAGCACATGTACAGAAGCTGCTGAGGGCTGAAATCGAATCTATAACAAGCAGGAGAGAAAATCAAGACCCACCACCATCAAACTTGCACGGTGACAGTAAAGAGAGCAGCTCCCTTTCTTATACTCTCTCTTCCAATTTAAATAATTACAATGTGTGTACAGTGTTTTGCCTTTCCTCCAGTAAGTATTGTCAAATATCTTCCTGCCAGCACCGAGGAGGACAAGAATTTGAAGCTAAAATCTCCTAGAAAAACATTCTAATCACCAATATAAAAAGAATTCAAAACAAATTTTAACAAGAGAGTTAACAACCATTAATTTGCAGATATTCTGCCAAATAATGCATTTCCTAATTACCTGTTTTTTAGTAGCAGGATATTTAACATCTAGTATTAATTCCTTTACTTCAACCTCAACCGTATCTGGAAAGATAACAAATATAATTTCAAAAAATCACTGAGACAGGAAGTTCTATACTCAAATTCTTCCTCTCGTAAATGACAGGGAACAGAATATTATTTGCTTAAGGCCAAATACTTTACAGCCAGCCACTTCTGACTGGTATAAACTTAAAATTCCTGGTTTTTCTGCTGTGTAACAGGACATCACGATGATCGTCATCTGTTTGCCCTGCAGACAGGTCAGGATATGCTCCAATCCGGTTAACACAAAGTAAAACAGTCTGTGTTTCTTCTAATCCTCTTATCTCAAGTGGTTGGTTGAAATGTGTTTCTCCAGCACCTTGACTGCTTTGAGAACTTAAGCTTCCCCATCTTCACAACAACCTCTAGGAAGATTCACTACACTGAAGCCATAGAACTGTGATCAAAACTACCACAAAGACTGGCACAGAGAAGAAAATAGAGTAAGGCAAGTGAACTCTTCAGAAAGAAATTCACTGATAACTGATGGTTTAACGCACCAGTCATACTTCCATAATGTAGATTTATATTATTATTATATTAGGTTTTTTTATTCCATCTTTATTATTCTATAAGTAATTCAAGGCAGTGAACATATGTAATACGGGTAGTTCTCAACTTAGGACCACAACTGAGCCCAAAATTTCCATTACTAAGCAAGACAGCTAAATGAGTTTTCGGCCATTTAATGAACTTTCTTGCCACTGTTAAGTGAATCACTGCATTTGTTAAGTTAGTAAAACGGTTGTTAAGTGAATTTGGTTTCCCCATTGACTTTGCTTGTTAAAAGGTCATAAAAAGTGATCCCATGACCCCAGGATACAGCAACTGTCATAAAGACACACCAGCCAGCAAGTATCCCGATTTTGATTATGTGACCCACACATATACAACACAAACATTCTACCATGGTAGCAAACACATTTAAAGCAGTCTATCAAATAACCTATGACTTGGTTTTCCTCTGTCACATTGCCAAAGTAATGTTGAACTAAGTGCAATTTTAGAAATATTGTAATTTGAAAGATTTAGTATTTAAACATTTCCTAATCATATTGGGAGATTATACAAACATTTTACTGTGCCATTCTAAAGTGACAGTTATCAAAACTGAGTTCCTCATGCAGACTGCAATTTGGCTACCAAAAATTAGGCCCAATTGCACAAAGTATTGACGTTTATACGTTTTGTACAAGAGGCACAGCATTTCATTCAACACTAAATTAGTTTCAATCACCTTAAATAAAACTGTATTCATGACTTTAAAAAAAAATCAATGTTATGACCTTAAATAGGAACAAAGACAAAACTTACCGAAATTTAATGTTTTAGCTTTCAGCAAGGCCGCCAATTTCTTCAATAGATGCATATCCTTTGCTCGCTCACTCTTCTTGTCACTGGAAAATATTAAAACATACACAATTATTTGTCTGCAACAGTACTTATGAAACTGTGGTGGAAAAATAATAATTTGTCATTGCACTGATTCCTCTGTCAACATTACTGAACAAGTCAGGCCGTGGCTATGAAATATCAAAAACACCTGTCAGGCTGCCCCCACTTCCTTAGGAAGAAACAAATGCATATGAGGCAGCTGTGAGTTCACATTGTTGTGCATATAATAATCCAGTCTCAATATCTGGCTGTGTGATGAACCATAACCATTTATTAAACTTACATGCCTGCCTGACTTTCAATACATCTGGGCAGCTTGCCACAATCAAAGAAATTACATAAAATTAATAAGAGATAAATGTAAAACATGGCAAGCAGTATGAAGCAAGGGGGCCTTACTCTCCCTCACCAAATGCTGGTGATGAGAACGGGCCACCCGTATCTTGGGGGACACCTCATTCCAGAGGTCTGAAAAAGGGGCGTACACCCCTTTAAAATAACCAATTAAAAAGAAATTGTCATCTGATAACCTCCCTCACCCTAGTGCTTGCCAATAGGGCTATGCTCACCCTGTATTCAGATAAAGTTATACCACTTTTCATTAGATAAGCACTACTTAATACAAATGCATATTTCAATAAATATTATGAGCAAAAGGGCATAAAAGCAAGATGGTGAGAATTCTATACTGTTGTTTTAATAATGAAATAATAGTAATATTATTACAAGGGAGGAAATCTGGCTTTTCAGAATGTGCTGTCATTATAAGTGAATTTGCTAGAAAAAAATCCTAGTATCTCTCAGAACTGGAAACTGAGTATGTTAGATTATCCAATATCTGCACATTTGTTAAAAAAAACTTTATAATTCATCTCATAGTATTGACTTAGTTCAATTATGCAACGCAAAACTCAAGAAGTCTTACCTCAGAGCTAAATGGAAAGGTACATGAACTGATTTTACAGTTCCTGATACTGGATCAACAAGGCAGATCTGATAAGTCTGAGGCTGCCAACCTTGACTTGTTACACTGTTCAACCCCATTATTTTATAGCCAGGATACAGCAACCTAAATATGGGTTTGATAAAAATATAATATAATAAAAAACAATAAAATCAACATATATTTTTGTACAAGACTATAGGCTCTAAAATATCAATATTTCAAACTCATAAATAAATATAGTGTACACATCTCATATTATATAGGACAAGTCCTGGGTAAATGCAGTTCGAAAGTTTGCTTGGAGATTTAAAAGTATTATTTCACATCTTTAATTTTTCTGCACTTGTATGGGCTTGCATAAAGCATATAGCTAGCAAATAGAGCCCTAAATGAAAACATTTTGATGAGCTTAATTTCAATTATTTTTCTGGAGACTATTCCGTCTTACATTTTAAAATCTGCTCCAATACCAAAAATGTTTTACCTGCAGTGTTTTCCTACATTGAAGGCTCCAACCCTTGGACCTTGTTGGGTACTCCATACTTCCAAAATTCCTCTCCTAGGAGCATAAATCACAAGGAACTGAGCCACTCTGCTTGGTCCCTGAGGGGTACTAGGTGGAGAAAAGCCTATTTTTATAGATTCCCTTTCATGTAGGTCTTCTGCAATCTGAATCCAACCAACCTGTGCATCACGATAGCCTGTGCGTAAAGGATAAACAGGTTAAGACTCTAGTTATATTTGGGTATAGTGAGTAGTTACATTGCTGGACTAAGAGTGAGGAGACCCAGATTTTAATCCTCATTTAGACATAGGACACAGACTGGTGACTTTAGACCAGTCTCTCTTAGGCCGTAGACTGGGAAGTTAAAAAAACAATTGGACCACTGTACCATTACAATCTATAGTCTGCAAATGGAGAGATTTTTATCCCGAGTGGATTGATTCAGGCTAGTAATAATCATATCTGTGTAGTAACAAAATATATACTGCACTGCAATGTTACTATTCCAGAGCTGATCTTTACACTTCACAGTCCTTTGTAAATCTGAATATCGATATTTTAAACACCAACGTTCACTATTTTAAATTCATACTTAAAACTGAAATAAAAATTATCTCTCAAATGGATAACTGACCATTGTTTAACCCCTCCAACTTATTAAAAGACGCTAAAAGGTACCTTTCCACATACGAACAGAAAGACCTCTTGCAACATCCAATAGAAGAATCCTTCCAAAATCATCAGTAATTGCTGCTAAAGAATTACAAGGTGACAAACATATCCTTTCTCCATGTCGACGAGAATCCGGGATTCCAAACCTAGAGTCAAATAAATATCTCCGCTACTTCTTTGGAAATGATATCACATTTGCCACGGCAACTGGCAGCCCCAAAAATCTAAAGAGGGCCTAGCTAGTTTATATTCGGGTTGGGGAACACCTTGGAATTTCAGGGCTGTTGACTAACCTGGAAAATCACAGCAACCATTTATGGGCAGTGTTATCTTTCAAAGTCAAATTTTAGGCTTATAGAAATTTGGAGGTTTGGGTTAGAATTCTAAGAGAATCAAATAGGGGCAGGTGCAAAACATACAATATAAAACAAAACATAAATTTCTGTTCAACTATAATCCTAGCTTTTTTTTGGCTTTTTCTTAGACATTATGATCTGTAAACCCAATTAACCCAATGGTAAAGCCTTTGAGAACCTAGCCAAATGTACTTTACTCAAAACCAACCATCTTTAGGATAATGTTTATTTCTGAGTCCAGGAACCAAACTTATCCAGAGCTCACAAATCTTCTACACATAAAATTAATTTTTGTTACACTAAGATTTAATTGGCATTCCAATGAATTGCCACAATATACCGTATTTTTCGGAGTATAAGACGCACTTCCCCTCAAAAAAAGAGGCTGAAAGTTTGAGTGCATTTTATATTCCGAATGTAACTTTTTAAAAGCTTTTTTTTCAGATCTAACAAGGCGCTAGCGAGTGAAGCCATCTTTGCAGGCTTTTTTCATTGCTACTCCCTCCGAAGAAGCTTTTTTCAGCTCTAAGTCTTGGCAGGCTTTTTTCATTGCTACTCTCTCCAAAGAAGCTTTTTTTTTCAGACCTAACC
>JANHFT010003049.1:434212-452279 GCA_032467955.1 Pseudoxenodon macrops | reverse complement strand
TCCTTGAAGAGCTTTAACAGACTCGGTCCTATCAGAGAGCAGACCAGTTAACCCAATCCTGGAGGCTACATCCACCATTCTGAGAAGGAGCGTATCAGGTAGGACCAACGCCCCTTTCCTTTGTTTCTTCATTCCCTTTTTACCTCATTATTTGATAGGATGTTCTCAATTTCACTTTAGTCTCATGAACTGTTCTTTTAATTTAGCCAGTTGTTCTTACTTATGAATTCACATTTCCATTGGGATTTGGCAGAGTTCATTTCTTTGGCCTTTTTATACGCTTTCTTTTGGCAACTTGGTTTCTTATTTTGGTTTACAATATTATTATTACACGGATTGATATCTAGTTGCTTTTTATTTTGTACCCTCCTTTCCCACCACTGATATTGATACGTCTAATTGCCTGGGTGTTAATAATTTATCACACTCTTTAGCAAGTTAGAATTATCTTCTTGCTCTTTGAGTTGGCAGTATCAAGCTTCAGTCTTTGTGGAAATTTAAGACTCTCAATATTAATTTATCATATCCTACATATTTGTTCTTTTTACCGGCTACTTACTTCTTACCAAGTCGCCTTCTCCCAGTCATTCTGACTATCTTTAATCCTTTTCCTCATTTAATGCTTCACTGAACTTACATTACACATGTAATTTACTACTTTCTTTCCTATTTCTTATTAATTTCTTCTAATCTTTGATAGTACAAGCTTATATATATAACTATCCAAGAAAAAAACTTCAGAAAATATAATGCTATTTATTAAAATAGACAATCCTGATTATGCACAACTACAAATGTGTAATTCTCACTGCATTTAGCTGGGCTTATTCTTAAATTATACATAGAATTCTAAAGCTTAAGTCTCATCATGACTAGGACCCCTTTATATGGCTTTCATAAATTTGCATTTTATATCACAATTCTTCTGCATAATTTTTTAGATTTTTGAGTCCCACCTTTATTTTTTTATAAGTAACAGAAGACAGCAAACATGCCTAGCACTTCTTTCTCCTATTTTTCTCACAAAAACCCTGCTATGAGTTGGGCTAACAGAGAGTTACCAGCCCAAAGTCACCCAACTAGCTTTCATGCCATAAGGCAGGACTAGAACTCATAGTTTTCTTGTTTCTAGTTGGTGCCTTAAACCACTGCACCAATTGATCTAGTTCTTGTAAGAAATTATTTCTTGGTTGGGGATGGAATGGGAGCTGTTTCTCGTTGGAACTTTCTCTGCGCTAGACTGTTTTGTTTCATTCATTTTTACTTTATGTCCTATCATAAATAATTTAAAATGTCCTTGTTCTACCATTAAAAAAAACTTTCTCCATCCTACAAAAAGAGGTGAGCATGTGCTACCTTTGGGACGAAAGCACCAATTATGTGGTAATTACATAAGTACCTAACAAAAGATTTTGTGTTAAATCATTCTGGTGGGTTAAATAGATCTTCAGTGTTACAGAGTAAATATGTTCAAGCTATTTCCTCCTCAACACTGAGCTTTTAGCTGGAAAACTGACAACCTGGGCTCGAGACCCGAGCACTGCATAATGGGGTGAGATCCCATTACTTGTCCTAGCTCTTGCCCACCTAGCAGTTCAAAAGCATGCAAGTGAGAGTAGATAAATAGGTACCGCTTTGGCACATAGTCATGCTAACTACATGACCATGGAAATGTCTTTGGAGAATGCTGGCTCCCTTGGCTAAGAAACAGAGATAAGCACTGACCCCCAGACTGAACAGGGGAAAGCTTTATCTACACCCCATCACCTGAAATAGATTGTTCATGTAACAGAAATATTTCAAAGAGAGAAATATCACTCCTGTGTATAATGTATTGTGGATGATCAAAGTTTTAATTTTAGAATATTGTGACATTTAGTCATAATCCTGGTTTATTGTGCCTTTTTAGAAATGGAATGTAGATTAAGAAAATTGAATTACTGGTACAGTATTATCTTTCAGTGTAAACTAGCTGTTTTTTTAATTTTAGCATCACCCTTTTAGCAGCTAAATTAATGCATACATTGTGGATAGATAGATTTTGGAAAAGTCTTAAGTGAGGGAAATGGAAATAGTAGAGTCTAGTATTTCCAATATAATGCTTTACTTTTGGCAGTGAAAAGTGTTTTCTTTTTAAACTGAGGAGACTGTGTTAAAATCTAAAATCATTTCGATTAGTACCCTTTCATTCCTAATTCTCTTTGCTTTTTTACTGTAGCTTGATGAACCATTACTTCAGTGGGGAAAGCTGTGATGACTATCATATGTCAAATTGTCATTCAATCTCAATGTGAAATGGGTCTTTCTAGAAAACAACACTTGTTATTAGAAACGTAATACATAAATGGGAAGACAAAGCTGCTAACCTGGATGTTTAACTTAATTTTTTTTAGTTCCGATTATATTTCAGTCTGAAATTTAAATTTAGACCATCAGAACAGAGTACATAAAGCACCCTTCAGCAACCACAAGCATTCCAAATGAGTTAGGACTGTTGGCATTTCCAGCCAGCGTAGCAAATAAAAGTGCTAACCTGGAAATGATAGTCCCATCACATCTGTTATATGTTGGGGGATGGGGCAGAAGGCTACCATAGAGATGATTAAGCTACACGAGAAGAATGATATAGAATAGCATTCAAACATTATTTCAGTTACAATTTTCGCAGATTTGCCAATATTCTCAAGATATGCTTATAGTCAAGACGGAAAAGCCAACTAGGTGAATAAATAAGTCCCAATAAAAAGAATTTCTTCTTCACAATATTTATCTTTAAATGCTTTGCATTGTTGTATGTATTTGTATCAAAAATTTCCTAGCTTTTTCACAAATCCCAATGTGCATGATAAAATGTCTCCTTATATTTTTCTATGCCTCCAACATAGGTTTAAAGTACCTTATACATTTTTGATAATTTGTATTGTCTCGTACAACAGGACAAGAATTTATTAAGAACTTCTCTTAAATTATGACACAATATGAGAATACCTTAATGGATTCTAAGTGATCAATATGGACCAGATGCTCTGGCTGCCTCAAAGTTATCCTGAGCTGTTTTTTTGTTTGATAGAATCCATTACAGTAGTCCTTAAAGCAGAATCAAATTTAGCCCAGAATTCCAGGTATATAACTTTTTGCAACCATAAATCGAGGCATTATGATACTGCACTCAATTATTTTGGCATTCTTTTTTCAGCAGTTGTAAAGCAAACACTGCTGTTGTAAAGGGAATCAGTATTCCACAATGGGTGTTTTTTTTGCTGGAACTGGAAGTATCAGAAACTGGCAAAATACATGGTCAATCATGGGCATGTGACCACAGGATGCTGCAAAAGCTGTAAAGAGCCAGTTACCAAGTGATCGTGTAATCACAGGAGAGTATGCTGCTATAATTTTGAAAAAGGGGCGAAAGTGCTTTTGAATTGACCATACCTTTGAACTGTAATTCAAAGACTACCTACATAGAAATAAATATATAGCATTAAAAAACAACAACCATGGTGAGCTCAATTGTGCTCGTAAGTCAAAGACTATCTACGGTACATTAGTGAACCACCAGCTGTACTTGGGCATTCAGTTTAATGCCCCAGTTAAAAAGGCCAATTCAGTATTAGATTGTATTAAGAGAAGTGTAGTATCATGGAAGGCAATAGTTTCCCTTCCCTCCTGCCCACTCCACCTCCACATATGCGCACATAATCCCCCCACCCCATGTACATGCATCTTCCACATGCACCTCGCCTCCCACGCATGTGCAGCAGAGACCCAAAAACTATCTGGCCAGAAGGAGGCATGCACACATGTGCGGTGGAGATGAGTTGGGGCGATGGCTCACATGCCTGCAGAGAGGGCTCTGTGTGCTACCTGTGGCATGCATGACATAGGTTCTCCATCACGGGAATAGTAGCTTTCAAATATCTAAAAGGCTATCATTACAAATGGACTCAATTCAATTTTCTGTTGACACAAAGAGCAGAGCATGAACGAACAGGTTGAAATCCAAAGGAATATTCAGGCTCAGAATCCCACAATATGGTAAGTTCTATTGAGCTTGGTGTTTTTTCAAATAAGCAGCTGCATTCATCTAGAGAATGAGATGTAATTTGCAATTTCTGACTGAGTAGGGAAATGGACTAAATGACTCATAAGGGTCTTTTGAGCCCATGCAATGTATGAATACTGGAATTTTATGATTACTTTAGACTTAGATATGAAGCAAATATTGTATTTAAAAGTAGGCAAGATTTACGAAGTTGAAAATAATGCTGACTTTTCTTGCATGCCTTCAGGTGAGATTCATTCATAACTACCAAAGGTCAAACATTCACTCCAGAGTTGAATGCATCTTAATATTCTTTTTAATCTGAATTATCTGGCAGTCGGTTTTACCAGTTTGGGGGGAGGGAAGGCACTGAGTGGAAATGTATGAAATTTCAGAAAAATAGAATAAAAAAATAAGTATATAATATGGCTCACTAATAGACTTTATCAACTAGAAGCACTGATTAATATGCCTTTGTCAATCTCATTTCCCTGCTATGATTAAATAATCATTTTGTCAAATCATACAATTTGAAGGTTTTGTTTATATTTAAATTCATAGAATAGGATTAAAGACTGGACCACATAATTATTGTTCATCCCTTTATTTTCCAGCTTTCCGTGCTATGTTTATCTTATATTATTTGTAAATAAATGCTTTTAAAATCTTGTGGAAGGCGAGTGATATAATTTTGACTAGCAAAACATGCCTGATTCTGATTCAGTTAGTCTTACCTATAAACCTTTACCTCGTCAGTCCCCAAAAATATAAATTGATGTAACTACATTGAAAGGATCATACTGTTATCCAGTTTCTCAATATTCTTTATATTTTTGCCTACCCTCAGTTCTGAATGGTTCTGAGTAAGCTTGCTATTTATTGCCTTGTAATAAGGAAGTATATTATCTGATTTTGCTACTATGATAAATTGATGGACTAAAAAAGAACCAAGTGGTTTAGAAAAGTTCGTCCCTCATTGTCCTTTAAATCTACACTTGGAAAATATTGATAACATCTTCTTTTATGCTTAGCAGGATTTTCCCTACATGTATATTTTATAGGAAGAGAGAAGGATGTTTCCTAGGACATCAGCACTGAACTTAATTCCAAACTTAATAAAAATGTTTTAGGTTGTTTCACTGGATAGTTTACTCGAAGATTTACTAAGGAGTTTGGAAAAAATATTTCCCTAATTTTAGGATTGGTATTAAATATGAGACTTTTTTAACCTATACTACACTTGATTGCACTCATATTGTGGTCCACCTTGCTAACTAGGTATGAGGCCTATTATTAGCATGGCCAGACCAAACTGTTGTTGCTGGTTTCAATGTAATGGAAATTGTTCTGTGATATGTAATGACAGCAAATTCCTAGGGTGAATAACAGATTTTGGCATGTCACACAAATAAAATAGAGGTATTTACTTATTAGTAGAGCAACTCTATCCTTATAGTATACGGTGAGGTGGAGAAGGGGGTTGCATCAGAATGTAACTTTTTTTTTTTTTTACAATTCTTGTATTAGAGGTTTTTTTAAATTAATTCTCTAATTTAGGACAGCTGCTCCTACAATAGTAGCAGTATTGAGTAAAATAAAATGATAAATTTGGATTCTAATATGATCTAATTATAACCATCTAAGAAGATTATGCATAAAATAGAAAAGCACCGGGTTTAAAGTTGTAGGAGAATAGTTGTTTTGCCAACAAATATGGGGAATGATTAGCTTACAGACTGGAAAACTTCATATTTATATCAAATGGAGGCAAGAGTGAGAGTTTGAACATTACATAATTATTGTATTAGATTTTTACACAAGCAAATGTTTGCTTAAAATTTAGAGAAAACATAGAGAAATATTTGTTTTCATTTTTTGTTAGCTAGAAAGCTGGCATTATAAAAGTTTAATTTGCTGAAATATTTTTTTTTGCTTCTTAGTGATCTGTTTAATTAATCCTCTTTCATTTTTATCTCTGTTTAAATCTTTTGCACATTTTTCTACTCTCTGTCTTTTCAGTTTGCCATTCTGCGAATTGTCATCTCATAAAAGGTTTGCTTGCATCTCATGTCTCTATCTTTACTTAATCTTAAAAAAATCTTTCAACTCCTCATTGCCGTTCTTAATCATTTATTCTTTTTGTTACAAAATAGCATTTAATCTCCATCTAAAAGTTTTGTCTTTCCTCTTATATTTAAATTTCACTGATTTGAAGGTTTTTGCTCAGAATTCTTTTTTAGTACTAATTACTTAGAAATCCAAAACATATGTATCCTTTAGAAAGGATCTTTCAGAAAAGTATGTGTATTCTGCAGAATTTCTGGATGAATATTCTCAAGGATTGCTTTTCTCTTTTTGGAACAGCCTATCTCTGAATATCTACCCAACTGCATTTTTGAAGAACCATGAACACATTTTCATCAGAGTGATTGCAATTTTAGTCACTTCTATTAATTTTAATGTTACATCTTGTATATAATTTAATGTAATATCTTGTAAACCATTAAGGATCTTTGAAAACAGAGTGGCATAGTAGTAAGTAAATAAACTCTACAGCATCTTTAATGGGGTAAGGAACAAAAACTAGAATTGGATTAGTTTGAGCAAAGTAAGAGAAGGATTTAAATCTGATTAGATGATGAGGGCTCTGTATTATCAGCAAGGTGTGCTTATCCAGACACTAATCTTCTTGCAATAAAACTTGGTCTTAGCTGTGTTGTGTGATTCCTTGAGAAGCAACAGCTTGAAAATTTCTGTGCTGGTGAGCCTGAAACAGCTGTGAAATTTGAACAGTGTGAAATAACTAGAAAAAGAAGATAAACAATGGAACAGTTACTAAGCATCATGGACTGCAAAATGATGGATCAGTCAGTCAGTCCTAGATCAAATAAAGGCTGACTGATCCTTTGAGATGTTGATGATAGGAAAACTCGCTTTCTTTGGGTATGTATTCAAGTAACTAAAAAAAAAAGAAATTATGCTTAGTAAGGTGGAGGAAACTAAAATAAGGGGTTGATAATGGATCCAGTGTCTGGAAAGAATAGATGGACAAAATGGCAACCAGGAGTGAAGCTATACTGACTATTATATTTTATTTCTAAAATACTTGTATGTTGTTTGTTTTGCTGTGAAGTCTGAGAAACCATATGCTAAATATTTAATAACAATAATGACAACTTCTTGTTCTCAGCAGGCAGTTCCAGCACTAAAGACAAGGAAATAGATTTTTAAATTATTTATAAAATATTACACATAGCAAGATTTCTGATTTTATGACATTCGTTTTAAAAGTAGCATAATGAAACCAAGTGTTCATTTTTAAGGGATATTAATGAGGCAATTTTGAAGAAGAGAGATTCATATAATAGTTATATAGTCTTTTAAATCAGGGTAGTTGGAGTGTAGATTTATTACAATCTGAATGATAGAATGACATCTGAGACTAGATTAGTTTATCCTGTAATCTGATGTAGACTCTATTAACATCTCAAATATGTTGTCTTTTCTGCAACTTTTTCAGGATATATCCTTTGCGGGACAATGACAGAATTGAACATAATATTCCAGCTGTGTTATACAAGAATTTTGAAAACTTGCTGTGAGCTTTAATTTCCTTCAATCAGAGATCTTAATTTTATCTGTTCTGTAGTAGCTCCTACAGAAATTTATCAAGACCCTATAACCCACCCTAGCTGGAACAAAGTGTATATTTCAAAATCTATTCATTTAACATAGGATCACCAATTAAAAGTCAAAAAGATATGCTCTTACAAATATTGCTAAAATTAATCTTACGGTAAGCATAGTTGTCAATAGCACACAGAAAAAAGAAAGCCATTAATAGAGTTAATCATATTCCCCCATCACTATATCATTATAGTTTTTTGGCTTTTGAAATACAGAAGTGAAATGGTGGGCCCATTTATTTTTTAACTATTTATGTATTTCCAAAATTAAATAATAGATACAGTATCAATCATTTTATGTAGATTTGCTCTTTGGCATATGACCAGGTACTCTTCTTTCATTTATTCATACCTTCTCTTGAGATTCTTACTTGATTCTTGAGTCAAGTAATTTCATTGTTCAGTGTTTTGCATTGCTAACATTGACACATTTCTTTCTTTTATAATACATGTAGTCCTCGAGTTACGAATGTAACGGAGCCTGCCAATTACATTCATAATCCAAAAATTCGTTGGAGCGAATCACGTCAAACGAATATGATCACTCCCTGCTTTTGCCCATGAATTCTCTAAATGAATGCGCTGGTCGTTAAGTGCACATGAAGTCTCTCAGGGTACGGAAGGCCACGGGGAACCTAGTGATGGAACAGTCCACCTGCTATAGACAATCCATGGCCTCGCCTGACTGAGATTCCTCATGCTGCCTCCCCTGGGATCTCCACAATTGCTCCCCCACCATCCTGCCCTGCTGGCTCACTTATCTTGTGAAGATCTAGTAAGCTGTCTCCTCGCCAGCCTCTCTGCTGCGGTTTCTTTGCCTGTTTGCAGTCTCAGAGTGAAAAGCGTTTACAAGCTGATAAAACTTTGGAAATCACATTGCTTCAAGCCTCCCATTGGCTTGCAAATGCTTTTTTTGTCATTCCGGTCTCACCGCAAAAAGCATTTGCAAGCCATGTGATTTCACTGCCCCAAAGTCTCATCGGCTTCTAAGCACTCTTTGGCCAGATTTGTTCAGCTCAGTTCTCCAAGAACAGAGGCCTAAAGTATTGTAATGCAAGATCACATCATCTTGTGTTAGAGATCTCATGTTATCTCGCACTGCTTTAGGCCTCTGCTGTCCATGAATGCACCAAAGGAGGCAAAGAAACAGACAGCTTGGTAGATTGTAACAAGGTAAGTGAATCTCCACAGGCCAGTGCCTCTGGGGACCCATCAGAGAAGAGAAATAGGCAGGGGGAATGTTGTGGTGCCTCTGCTGTTGTTCGTAAGTGTGAGTGCCATTGTGCTGCAACATTCGTAACTTCCAGACTGTGTTGTACCGTAAGTACTTGGGATTGGCGGGCTATGTCAGAATTTTGAACGGTTGCTAAATGAACTGTGGTAACCCGAGGATTACCTGTATGTGTTTGCTGATCTTGTTCTTTATCACTGTACTCTTGAGTTACCTGACGATAGCTAGACTGTAGCATTAATCTCTTGACAAATCTGTAATATTATCTAAAATAATTGCTTAGAAGTTATAAAGTGCCTTCAATTCTAGATAATGTTTTTTGCATTTAGAACTGTACTATCATTGCGTATGTATATACTATATGTATATACTGTATGTATGTACCAGAGGTGGCTTCTGAATATTTTTACTGCCGGTTCGCTCAGGGCCGTGCTGCGTGTGCACGCGTGAAGCGCGTGCATATGAAGCGCGCATGCATGCAACTGTGAAAAATTAGCTTCTGAGCATACGCAGAAGCAAAATCCAAGATGATGGCGCCCATGGAGCCACCGACAGGACTGGCTCGCTGACATCATCGCCAAGTTACTACTGGTTATATAGAACCGGATAGAATCGGTAGGAACCCAACTCTGGTATGTACTATATGTATAGTATGTATATCTCTTTCAGGAATTGACCTGAGATACTATAGGAATATATATCTGGGCTACAACAATCCAGACAATCATAAGGTTATAGACCAGGAAACCTGTAGATTCTTGCCACCAAGGTCAACAAGTAGTCGTGTTCCATATTCTAAAAAAATCAGAAACAAAAATGTATTTTCATCCTAAATCCCTTTCTCCTCTTTTTCCTTGGATGGGAAACATAGACTTTGAATGAGGAATACAGCTATCTTCCTTTATAAATAACAACATCAGAAATGGAAGTTGCTCTTTAGGCCTTTGGTTTTCCACTTATAAACCCACATTGTGTTTGCATAACACTTAAACAAATCT
The DNA here is from genome assembly GCA_032467955.1 of Pseudoxenodon macrops. Classification (NCBI taxonomy): domain Eukaryota; kingdom Metazoa; phylum Chordata; class Lepidosauria; order Squamata; family Pseudoxenodontidae; genus Pseudoxenodon; species Pseudoxenodon macrops. The sequence goes on along the minus strand of JANHFT010003049.1, from coordinate 442,322 downwards.
GGTTTTCTGAATTAACTCAACTGCCTGCATTGCATAATAACTACAGGTAAATACAAATCACAACATGCTGAACCACAAATGAGCTCATTCCACTAGTGTAGCACATTGTGTAAAACCAGTCACAAATTGCCAGATACTCCTTGGTCTATGTGAACACAGAAACAAAAATATTTCTTTGGAATGTAGATACTTTTATAGCCTGTATCCCTTAATTCTACTGATCCTTTCTCTTCATCCCAAGCAAATGTTCAGGAAGTGACAACAAAATGGTTGGGAAGGCTGGATAGAGCATAGGATAAACTGTTCTGGGACAGAGGATTTCTTAAATTACATGTAATAGATCAGAAATCAATACAAGCAAAGGCATAGTAGGTGACTAATTCTGGCCTAACTCTAAAATACTTAGAATATTTAGTTGTTTACATTTCCAGTCCTCTTTTGCGATAATTGGTTTAAACTGAATTTAGAATTGACAATTTATTTCACAGCTAGCTAAAATTGAAAAGATTTTCATATAAAGAAATTTTAATTTCGCTCATTTGCATGGAATATCCTGGCATTGCATTTTTACACAGTTAAAGATCCAATGCCTTGGACATTGTAAATAGTATCTATGAAACATTGTTTTACATTTCTGTAAACCAGCTTGCTATGTTGATCTTTAATTTGTATGTCTAGGTAAATGGTCTATAAACTTTCACCTTCCAGCCTGACCCTCTCCAGTTTCATTGGACTATAATATGCATTGTGTTTGGCATAATTAAGTTGCAGACCAACATACCTGATCAGCATCAGAGTTTGGGCAAATTTCTACAAGTTTCCATAATGTTTTCTTATATCTACTTTTCACCCAGTAGCAATTTGAAGGGTGGAATATTGAAAAGGCTGTTTTCTGGCTATTGAATTCCTCATTAAATAGTATTTCTATAGCTCAGTAGGAGCTGTTCGTGGCTTTCTGGTTCTGCATAAGCAAGGAGACAGAGGAATAGATTGACAGCTTTAATGACACCTGATTCAATCTGTTTTATTCCAAAGTGAGTTATCACTACTAAAAGAAACAATTCTTGCAAACAAGAGTATCTATAAGTAGATGGAACAACTGTAATCAACTAGCAACCATCCTGATTTTTTTTGCAGTCTGGAATCAATAGCCCTACCCTAGATATTTATAATGGTGTTATAGTGCCACCAGACTAATTTTTTGTTCTTTCTTCAGAAATGCGGAGCATCAAATTCGCCTTCTTAAAAAACAGCTATTTACATTTTCAATTGAGTTTCCATTCAGCTTCCACCACAATTACAATATCATTTTCTTGTGCAGTTGTGTGTATTATGTAAAAATATACAGCTTTAGAACATCAGTATAAAGATATAGCCAAAAGAATTCCAATTTGCCACGAAATTAGTTGAAACTGATAAATGTAGATGGCACTCACCCTTTTTTAGCTATAGAAGATACACTTCGATTTTGATATATATGTTATAATATTTTTGTAAATGTAAATGTTACACAATTTTGGTACGTTTAATTAGTATACTTTGAGGAAAAGTGGAAGGTACCAATGCTTTTGGTCGAGTCTGTATATGTGAAGTTTTCATATATATTTTATAATATAAGTTGATAAAGTGTGGGTTATTAGATTTTGTAGGACAGTGACTGACAGCTGCTATTCATAAGATGCACTAATAAAGAGAACAAACTTGATCTAGGTTGGAAAAATAATTGGATAATGATGCCTATGACATCACTTTTTTTAGTTCTATCATTTTTTTTCTACAGTTGTACATATAGCTACTATACAGGCTGCAACACTTTGTCTATGTTTTTAATAACTCATGACCACTTACCCATAGAGTTCTAAAATAATTCTATATTAATATTCTTGTCTTGTATTTAGTATCTTCGCTGAGAGAACTAAGTGTCCATCTGATTTGGTGTGCATTGATAATGGTGATAGTCTTCATACTCGAAAATGTTGGTGATAATTCCTTTGGTCCTATGCAAAAGGCATATAATTAATATAATGCACATATAATATACTATACACTATATAATATATGATAATATACACTAAAATTGAGTCAATCCTGTTTATTAAATGTATAGCTGACAAATATTTTTTGCTTTAAGATAATTCATTAAGACGTATGAGATACTGGAATCAGATCTGCCTTATTGTATAACATTACAATAAAAATGCCATCTCTGACTTTTCTTGTAGAAATTATATTCTTCATTTCTGGTACTTCACAATGAACTCTGTGGCCTGTAGAGACAATAACACTGATTGCATTAAATAGCATAATAGAATAATGTTGACTTACATAATTTCCTGTTCGTAAAATTATTTTTTCCATTACATCATTTCCTGAAATTAATGAATGTTTATGTCTTAACACATTCTAAACAGGGAGAATGAAACACTTACTTGATAATATATGTTATCTTAAATAAAAGGATTGCTTTCTGAATATAAAGGCATATTTATCTAAATAGATTTATTTCTCTCTCGCTCTCTCTCCACCCACTACTCTGTTGAAGTAACCTGTTTACATAAATGTTCTCTGCATATTGTTTTTTTCCATAAAACGTTTTGTTCTTGAAACCATTATCTTAAAGCTGTAGTTTAAATGAATATATTTTCAAAAGTACATTTAAAGTATTTATTATTTTTATTTATTTAATCAGTTTGGGGACTGCTTGACTCCCAAATGATTTTGGGCAGCTTATAATACATACAAAGAAAAAAGAAAACCAAACAATTAAAAAATAGTAGGCATCCAATAAATGTAATATTTACCTCCAACCAGCAAAAATTACCTTAATTCCAGACTGTGAAGCATGCTTGTCTATGAAATTTACTTAAATATTTTGCTTAAATTCTCCATTGTGATTTCTAAAACAAACACTGCTTTTCTTCCAATAGGGTTGGTCCTTGACATATGTACACAAATATGTTCTGTATATAAAATATAAAGTCTTCACTCTGGAACGCTAAGGGGTTAGGGGACCTGTCTGATCTCAGATAGGAGATTGCGGCAAAGGTCTGGGGTAGCCACCAAGAAAGCCCCCCTCTGAAGCTATATCATATGGTAACATTTAAGACAGGGAATCTGGAGTGCATCCACCCTATCTAATCTAGTTGGATGGGTAGATGATCTCAGGAAGAAGTGGTCCTGCAAATTAGTATCCCTGATTAAACACAAATGCAGTTTGTGGCATGCTACTTATCAAGGTGTACATACAATCATGTAAAGGAGCTACCACTTGTGTTTACCTATACAGTGGTGTGAATGTTAAATTTATCCAGTACTCAGTTATTAACAAGAAAGACTGGATGCAACTCTTTTTGGTATATTATAATCAGTAGTCTTTTGTGCTATTTTTTTTTCATTAAATAATAAAGAAAAAGAATGAAACACAGAGAAAATTACAATGCAAATTCTTAAAAAAGCATTGAAAGTGCTTCTAAAAAAGTCAAAAAAGTATAATATATCATTGTAACAGTTAACAGTTACAAATTTCTAAATATCATTCAAGGGTTTATATATTTATCCCTAATACATTTATCATTCTTTTTTAACCGTCTGTATTTTATACATATGAATTTCATATTTCATTATAATTGTCCAAAAAATGTCTACATCTTTAGGCAATCCTCTATTGTCATCAGTAGTTTGTGAGGTTTGCAAAAAAGTATGGTCTCTGTTCACTGAGTACAAAGCTTGTGTTAATCATGCTTCAATGACGACACAGACTCTTTACTGTACAATATCAATCGGAATAGAGCTGGAAGGGACCTTTGAGGTCTTCTAGTCCAACCCTCTGCTCAAGCAGGAGACCCTTTACCTTTTTGCCATTGCGTGCCAAAAGCGGGGAGGGCTCAGGGGTGTCATAAGCGTGCGTACCCACACCCATAATTCAATGCACCCCCCATGCATGCACGCAAGACCCCCCCTGCTTTGGTACATGATGGCACGGTGGATTTTTGGACCTCCCCAGGCTCCAGAGGCCTTTCGGAGGCCGGAAATGGGCTGTTTCCTGACTTCCAGTGGGACCAGAAGGCCCAGTTTTCGCTTTCCCCAGCCTCCAGAGGCTTTCCTGGAGGCTGGAGAGGGCGAAAATGCCAGAAACGCCCTCCCAGAGCCTCTGTGTGAGCCCTTTACTTGCCTGAAAATGGGCCGTATGGAGACTCCTGGGAGGGAGGGGGCGTGGCCAGCCAAAAATCAGCTGGCCAGTGCTCACATGCGCACTGGAGCTGCTCTATGGCAATGGCTCCCATGCTGGCAGATATGGCTCTGTGTGCCACCTGTGGCACGCGTGCCATAGTTTCACCGTCATGGTCCTATACCATTTCAGGCAAGTGACTGTCCAGTCTCTTCTTAAAAGGAAGTTTCTCCTTAATTCCAGGTTGCTCCTCTCCTTGATTAGTTTTCATCCATTGTTTCTTGTCCTGCCCTCTGGTGCTTTCGAAAATAAGTTGACCCCCTCCTCTTTGTGGCAACCTCTAAAACATTGAATGTCCTTTGCTCATCTTTTTAATCAGCTTTAACACCAAAAGAAGGATTTAGCTAAGCTGTTATTGTCCACTGTAGAGACTTTAAGGATACTATAAATGCATTAAATAAAATATTTATTTCAAGAGCAAGTATTAAATATGTTGAATATTGTTTTTAGTTTACACACACACACACACACACACACACACATGTATGTATGTATGTATGTATGTATGTATGTATGTATGTATCAGGAAGATAAAAACAAATAGAGTATTCAACATATTTAATACTTGCTCTTGAAATAAATATTTTATTTAATATATATAGTCAGAAGAAGCCAGCAATTTATATATGGTATATTCCTCATTTTCCACTTATTTTTAATATGAATCTTACAGTATTGTACTTTATTGCTCAAGAGTGCTGTTTAATGGGTTTGACAATAAGATCCCCTTTAAATGCACTTTTGGCTTGTTAATAACCTCTGTTTCAGAGAGGAGCATTGTATTTCAACTTAATTTACCATCACTGCATCCAAAATGTATCCATTTAGGTGAAACTAAATTCCCCTGAAATGGAATACACTGTCAATATCAGTGATTCATCAGCAAAACCAGAAATGAACTAGACCGCAAATCAGTTTTATTTGTGATTCTATGAAGCAAACAAAAACTTTAGTTTAACCAATGAATTAAGCTTCTAACAGTGCACAGAAGCTTGGATATTATCATGTCAAATTTTTTGCTTTAATTTTTGTGACCCATAATGGCATTCAGTTTTGCATTAATATTTTAGACTTTATTTGCTTGAGAGTTAACCTACAGATTTAGATTGATAAATACACTCTATTACACTTCTCACTGCAATTAGAACTCAATGTACAGAGTCCAGTTTTAATTTGTCAAAACTGATTCTAAAAGCTAATGTAGTTAAATGTAATAATTTTGTACTATCGTTTTTTCTATGGAAACATGAAATTCATGGTCTTTTTTATTTTAAACCTTAAAAAAGCCTTTAAAAAAGGCTTTTATAATTAGAATTTCAAGCATTTTCAAAATGCGAAGTATAGAAATTACATTTTCCAGTGTGTTTGAAAAGTTGCTCAGTGTTTCCATAGACTTCTATTAACAAAACAGAGCATCATTATCCAGCTATGAAGTAATAAAGGAGTTCAAGGGACAATTGCAGAGCAATGAAAAAGCTAAGTTGGAGGCTGGGAGCGCAGGATCAAAGCTGCACCCTTTACTATTCTGTGTCATACTATATAAAAAAGAACTGGGGCTTTAATTGCAGTCATTGCCCTCATTGACTTTTTTTATACACCCTCCATACCTTTGATGGGGTTCTAGGTCCAAAAGGTATAACTGATAATGCTACATATAACATTAGAAAAGAAAATTGTCTTGTATTGATGTCTATACAGATAGTCCTTGACTTACAACAGTTCATTTAATGACTGTTCAAAGTTACAATGACAGATTTTCACACACTTTTTCACACTGCAGTATCCCCCTGATCACGTGATCAAAATTCAGATCAGTAGTGGATTTTTCTTTTCGGCGCTACCGGTTCGCCCGTGCGCTCGCGCAGTGCTTCATGCACAGAGCGTCCTGGCATGGGTGGGTGGAGTCTCCTGCTGCCGTAGGAGAGATCCAGTATGAACCCACCACTGATTCAGATGCTTGGCAACTGACTCATATTTATGACAGTTGCAGTGTCGTTGGGTCTTGTGATAAATTTTTCCGACCTGACAAGCAAAATCAATGGGGAAGTCAGATTCAATTAACAATTGTGTTTCTAACCTATCAACTGGAGTGATTCACTTAACTGTGAAAAGAAAGGTTACAAAATGGGGCCAAACCCATTTCCCAATCTCTCACTCAGCAACATAAATTTTGGGTTCAATTGTGGTCATAACTCGAATACTATTAATGTATTAATATACTTTTTGTGAGGTTTTCAGTCTTCCTACTAATTAACCAATGCCCTTTGAATGTGCTAAAGTTGTTGCAACTGAAAGTTGCCTTGTGGCTAACAATGTTTTTCTATTCAGATATTTTACTGCACTGTGAAATACAGAAGTTAAACATTTGCAGCATTGTGCAATGTAGGAAGTATATACAGTTGGAAGTCAGATGCTTAAATAATTTGTATGAATTTAAAATTCCCAGTGACATTACCTTATAGGGAATGGAAAATATTAGTCCAAGGTTGACCATTGCTAAAAATTGCTGAAGCTCATTTATAAGAGGAAAAACTGAAGTGAATGGCTAAAAGGTGAAATCATTGCTGCAAATAACTTTTACTATATTTGTGAATAACTTAATTTGAAATATATGTCGTATGAAGCAGAACACCAAAATGGATTAATATTACTTTAGTCAGTAAATAAATAAATAAAATAAACTTCACCTCAGGTGGAAAATATATAGTAAGGTTTTAAAAAATGTGCCTATCTAAAAATGATAAAACTATAAATAAGAGGATTTATATATCAGATCCAAAGGGATCGATTATTCTAATTATCACCCAAAATAAATAAATCTCTTTTGTAAAAAGATGCAAAAAAATGCTACCCAGAATTAATGAAGGCCATAATCAGTTTTAAAGTGGGATTGAATGATTCATGGAGAACCAATGTATTACAGTAATAGGTAGTAAATAATGGAAAAGATACTATTAGAGGAAGTCTCGAATTATTGGTCAGTATCAATGGTGGGATTCAAATAATTTAACAACCGGTTCTCTGCCCTAATGATTTCTTCCAACAACCAAATTGCTCAGAAAGTTAACTGGTTTTCCCGAAGTAGTGCGAACTGGCTGAATCTCACCACTGGTCAGTTTGTATGCTTTTTTAGCTGCAAATGTACCAAAAAAATTATTGCATCTAACTTCATTTGTATCCAGAGAGTTGTACTTGTGGTAATTCAAAGTGAAGTTCTTGTTGGCCAACAGAGATCTCTTTGGTAATTGGAAAATCAGTAGTAAACCCTAATATAAATTAAATAAAAAGCAAGGTACTTGTCTGGAATGTGTGGCTGAATTGCTTTATAACATTTTGTGGTTGAGATTACTATGTACAGGTAGTCCTTAATTTACAACCATTCGTTTAGTGACTGTCTGAAGTTACAAAAGGGATTTATTACCATATTTCACACTTACAACCATTGCAGTATCCCCATAGTCATGTGATCAAACTTCAGGCACTTGGCAACTGGCATGTATTTATGACAGTTGCATTGTCTTGGGGGTCATGTGATCATCATTTGTAACATTGCCAGCTGGTTTCCAACAAGCAAAGTCAATGAGGGATGCCAGATTTGCTTAACCACCTCATGATTTACTTAGTAATTGCAGTGATTTGCTTAAAAACCATGCCAAAAAGATTGTAAAATGGGACACAATTCACTACAACTGCCTTCATGTCAACAAAAATTTTGGGCTCAATTGTGGTCATAAGTCGAGGACTACCTGTATGATTTCAAAGAAGTTATAGTAATTCCTGTCTTGTTATCCCTCAATAAGGTAAATTCCCCTCGCACATATGTGCTAGTCGTTCCTGACTCTAGGGGGCGGTGCTCATCTCCGTTTCAAAGCCAAAGAGCCA
>JANHFT010003049.1:414885-425384 GCA_032467955.1 Pseudoxenodon macrops | reverse complement strand
TAGATAGATAGATAGATAGATAGATAGATAGATAGATAGATAGATAGATAGATAGATAGATAGATAGATAGATTAAGACACATTTTCCTTCCATTTATTTTTCAGGATAATTTGTTGTTGACCAGAATTGTATTACTGTACAGTTCAGATCAAAAGCTGCATGTTTTTTTTGAACATTGTAAACAAACTCTGTCTTTTCTCCTTTTTAAAAGGCCATGTCGGTATCATGATGTTAATAGAACAATTTCCTGTTCATTCAGGTTAATATTTATTATCTTTCTTAATCAAATTTCATTTTTTTAAAAATTCTGCCTTTATCTGTACCCTTAGGCTTTTGACAACCTCTCAGTATTGGCTTGTTTCAGATGTCTTCTCTGTCTCTTTCTTATTTGGCAATAAATAGATTGCCCATTTTAATTTTGCCCCAAAATATGAGAGGTTCATTACATTAATCTTCTTTAATTCAACACATATTGGCTAGAGGTTGTGGGATCTGATCCATAACATAAGCCATCAAATAACAGAAGACTTCCCAGTGCTAAACTCCACTAAGAGTGTTATAGAATATTTTAAAAGAAATTTTAGAAGAAATTTGTAAGCTGCATAGCATTTTTCCTATGCTATGTAAGACTGTCACGGTATGGGGACGTTCTAGGCTACTCTCCTATTTATCCCTGACACGTGAAGTTTGCTCTGTTGTTGTTTCATTTAACAGTGCATTGTAATTGTTTTTCTTAATCCAAGAATTGCTTAAATTAACATGCCAAAGGATCCAGTTCAATGTCTATAAAATTGTTATTCAAAATTGCTAATCCCTAAGTATTGTTTCCTTCCATATTTGCTTAAATATGATGAATAGCTCTGCATTTCACTTATAGAAAATCTATAAAATAATCCTGCCCAAATATCTTAACCAGATGAATTATTTTTTTTAGAAGTCTTCAGAAGCAGTGCTTTTTAAATTTTATGGGGTGTATGTGTGCCTTTGAATCAACACTGACTGAAAGACACCAGAAACCCACCTTTCTTAAAACCAAGTGATTATAATCACTCTAATTAATTAAACAATATCTTGTATGGTTTGGTTTGGTTTTTGGTTTTGGACTTGTATCCAACCATTATATACATTTATTACAGTGATAGTAGAACCATGTGTTTATCACAGAGTCAACAAGCAAAGTGAAGCGAGGTTGCCTCAGTGGGCAGCATAGAAGTTTACCAATAAATAAATAAATGAGCATTTTCAATAATTTAATTGTTACACCGGCTACTTAATATTCCATTGCATACACACATGAGCCAGGCAGCTGCGTTGATTTATCACAAAGGTGCACAGCACTGATAGAAGCAGTCCATTTGTTCCACCCTTCGCAGAAATGGGTAAAGCTAATCAGAGACCTTTAGTTTATTGTGATATCTAAATTTAAGCTCCTAATTTGTTGTTCCCAAACAAGCAAATTTTGGGAATCTACAAACCCAGCTTTGTTGCTGCAAATAAAAACTAGGATTCTGGACTCAGATACCCAAAGATCAATTTTATCTACTTGTGTGAAGGTGATGTGAAATGGAATAAAACATTCTTAATGTTCAGGGCTGTTCGCATTATGGCAAAATAACTTCTTGTGTACAAATATTAATTGGGAGGCATATACAGTGATTTGGTTTGCTATGTACATGTACATTTTTTCTCTATTATCATTGTCTCATCGAATAGACTTTGGGAAAGAGTGTACCTCTTAACATCTTAAACCTGTGATTTAGTAGCATTAGTGCTGTTGCAAAACAAAAATGTGTTTGGTCTCTGTGGCATCCATATTGATTAGTCCCACTTCAAACTTTGCCTTATGGACAGTCATGGGAACAGTGGAAAAACATATCAATAACATGAAGTTATACTGCACAAAAATCTCCTGCTGTTTCAAAAACAGCGTCTTTTGAGTAATGTTGGTTCACCTAGGAATAAACCACTTTGAATCAGATGCTATTTAAAGCTCCCAAGTCTGCTCCTCTTTTTCCTTGCTTATATGGAACCAATGCAGCTTGAAATCAAGAATGAAAATAAACAGGTTTTTCCCCACAATAAGTTGTCTCTCTCCTCTCCAACTGGACAGATAGAACCATGCTGCTCCTAATGCTGGATCAGGGCTATTGTCATAGCAGGGAATTGAAAGGGACAAATTGCTCCTATTGTACTTTAGTAATACACATTACCACAAAAAAAAGCATAATAGGAGGATTCAGTATCTAGAAACATAGACTTTTCTGTTTCTCTCTGCAGATTGTTACTGGATGAAAAGGTATTCTAAATCATTACAGTTGCTTTTAGAAACCTGACCCAAACTATGATGCCTTTTTGGTGTGTTGGTCTGCAACTCTTATGATCCCAAGCATAAAGCACATTATAATCCAATAGAACTGGAGAGAGCCATGTTGGAGGGAACTTAGTTGCAAACATTACAGTAATCAGATAGACCAGTTCCCATGACACACATGTGAAAAGTGACATGCCAGCATTCAGTAACACCCAACTACACTAGTCTCGAAAGCATGCCCCATTTTCAGGCAATTTTTGGAGGTTGCACAGGCCACATAAGAATGGGGTGTGCTCTTTTGTGGCTTCCAGAGGTAGTGCAAGAAGATCATAGTCTTGCACAGCCTCTGAAAATTGCATGGGAACTGAGGGGCACATGACATGGATTTTGTACCTTGTTAATTAACACAGTTATTTTGTATTTTAATTTAACTTATTTCTCCCTCTTTAAAAATGGTGTTAAGGCTCATTACAGACTGGAATGTAGGAAACTTTTTATCCTATTGCTGTATGTATGGATTGATTGATTGATTGATAGCTTTTAACATTCCTAACTGAAAAGATAAACTGGTTGGATACTTTTTTCTCCTGATAAGAAAAAGTTTGTTAGTGCTAAGCCTTTTTCATAAAATTTACTCTCCTTCTAGACATCAGACTTCATTTTAACGAACATGTGTGATATTATGGGATGCAAGTGCAACATGTTTCACTACATGGAACTGATTGACTATGCAAAGGGGAAGTTACTTTTGTCCTGTCCAATCACCTTTCTTCTTGCATTTTCTTTGATGTCTTAACTATAAAAGAGAATGTAATATGGATCTCGAGGCTCTCCCTTTTCTTAGGTAGATCCCACTTTATCAGAGCACCCTAATACATTGCTTTTAAATAATCTTCTGATTCGGTTGTTTATTGGGAAGATCCTAGGGCCAGATTTGACTATCAGAACAGAACATGCTTTTGCACAATTTTTGGAGGTTGTGTGTGAGGCTGTGGAAGAACATTCTCCAAAGTTGTTTCAAGAATGAAGGCCTTGTGCAACCTGGCCTCAGAACATCACCTGAAGATAAGCAGCATGCGCTGGATCCTGAGGAGTGTTGGCTGAGGCTTGCACTCTTGGGGAATGGCAGGAGGTGGCCTTTTTGAATGGCAGCAGTTGAGCCAAAATCAAGTTATCTCTATTTTAGGCCCAGCCTTGGTTTTGCCACCAAGTAGTGCTATTCAGGGTGGACTAGATGGGGGGGGCAGGTAAAGAATTGTTTCTGTTTTGCTAGGGGGAGTAACACACCAGCAGAGTAAAATTAGCATTTTCTGAATTTTTGACACCCCAAGCTCAAAAGGTTCACAATCACTGACATAGATTAAGAGAAGGGAACAATTTTGTTGTGAGCTGCCCAGAGTTGGGTTCTAAGATGGATGGTCATACAAATATTTTAAATAATAAAATAAAAATATCATAAATATCATGTACAAATTTCTAAGGTTTGGTTAGGTTCACACAACAATAAAATGCAATTGCCTCATTTTATAACTCAGCATTTTGGACAAACTCAGACAATGTACAATGTAGACAGCTTAAGTAATTTAGTAAACCAGTTTTAGTCGGCAAGTTACACAAATAGCCTGTGAACTACAAGCAGCAAGTCCAAAACTCTAAAGATGAGCGTCTTTCTTCCAATTCTTCCAATGTGCTATTTGTTGGTTAATTATGATGTTTTCACTTTCTGCTCCTATATCTTTTCCTACTATCTCAAAAAAGAACAAAGTACCCTAGTTTCAATAATATATCTTTATTGCTGAAAATACAGGTAAATACAGAATCTTGGAAAATGATGTTTATTAGTGAGTTCATTGAGGAAAAGACTCCAAAAACATTTTTCTCAGGTGCCTAAGTAACACCTGGGTCAGTGTTTCTCAACCTTGGCAAGTTGAAGATGAGTGGATTCTAAGAGCAGAATTTCCTCCTCCCCTTTCTATTTCTTGGTTGTTTACATTTAATATTTCTTCCATTACTTTTCCAGCTTCTTCATGGTCTCTCACAAACTCTAGCTACAGATAAGACACTAAATTAAAATTAAAACCAAATTATGGATAATTGTAGTTTGCAAACTCAAAGAAAGTTTTGTATTTCAAGAGAAAGCCCTTGCAATCTATCTATCTGTCTGTCTGTCTGTCTGTCTGTCTGTCTGTCTGTCTGTGTGTCTGTCTATCCTTATTACAATGTTCAGCTACATTTCTCTCAAGACAGAATCAAAAGAATTCTAGAAATATTCAGGAGTTTCAACTTTCAATTTTTTTAATCAAAAGAGGCAGAATGATTAAATTAAAATAGTACAAATTATAATTAATTTAGAATGCAGAACTCAGTATATTATATCTGTTATGTATATTCAAACCTTCTATTAATCCCTTCATACCAGTTTGCAGCCCACTTGGGTTATCCTCAGTAGTATGAGAGATAATAAGTGTTTTCTCAAGGCAAAAACTCCTCTTCTGCTGCCTAGTAAGCACACTACATGTTTTTAGGACTACAGTCCACCTAATGATAGGACAGACAGGAGACTAGCATGTTACAGGTGTTGTCAGAAGGATTTGCTTATCAAAGTGGTGACAGAGTTAAAACCATCGTTCAAACTTTCCATAAGTTATATTGCCATAAACAATCTCACCTTGGTCAGACAAGTCTGGTGCATTTATTCTAATGTATTAGCCTATAGATGCTTATATCACAATAACATTGTTAGGTTTCAGGTATAGGTAGTCCTCGACTTACAACAGTTCATTTAGTGACCATTCAAAGTTACAACGGCATTGAAAGAAGTCAGTTATGACCGTTTTTCACACATACAGCCTTGCAGCATCTCTCTGGTCATGTGATCAAAATTCAGATGCTTGGCAACTGCCTCATACTTATGACCATTGCAGCGTCCCAGGGTGATGTAATCTCCTTTTGCAAACTTCAGACAAGCAAAGTCAATGGGGAAGCCAGATTCACTTTAACAATCAGATTGCTAACTTATCAACTGCAGTGATTCACTTAACAACTGTAGCAAGAAATGTCGTAAAATGGGACAATTCACTTAACATTCTCACTTAACAACATAACTTTTGGGCTCAATTGTGATCGTAAGTCGAGGACTACCTATACTTCTGTGTTTGCTAAATTAAAGTAATATGGCTGTACCTCTTATATAATATTGGGTGATAAGCTTTTATTTCTTGAATATATTCTTAAAAGCACAAACCTCTAAAAATTCCAAAACGACAGATTGGTGAACATTCTGCCTCATCTTTTTCTTAAAGCTTTTTATTATGTTAAACTTTTGTGTCCTTTAAACTAGACTCAAAGTCATATATAAATGATTATTCCTTTAACTTTTGAGCTTGATAAAGATAACATTCTTGAAAATGGTATTTTTGTATGTGATGGAAAGACAGCTTAATGGATTACACCTCCCCCCCAGTTTTGGGGTTCTGTTTTTGCTGACAGTGTTGGAGCAAGAGAAAGCATAAGTAATGCTTCCTCATTGATGTGCCAATGAAACTTGGTTTCGGTACATTGAGCTTTTGGTTATTATTAGAAACTCATAATGCTAAGGCATATTTATGGTTTCTTGGATGTACCTTTTAATGGATTTAAGTAATAAAGCACAAAGAGATGGATACACTTCACTACCCTGTCTATTTTGATGCATGATTTTTCTATTCTTTTCTTTTTGTGCATGTGTTCTTTTTGTGCAAAGGTCTTAGTGGAATTTTCTAAGGGCACTCTGGCAAACGGTGGAAAACGGTCTTTTGTTATCTTTTTAAAATTTATATATTGATAAATGTTATCAAGAGTTGCAGCAATATCTATTGTACTACCTATTTATTGTTAGAATTTAGTTTTATTTATTTATATATCAAATTTGAGACTGCTCATCTCATTCAGAGTGATTCTGAGCAGTGTACAATTAAAACATAAAAACTATAAATATTATAGTCCAAAGGGGGCAGTTAAAACAGGAATAATTAATTTAAAATAATTAACTTTTGTTGAGCAAAGTAGAAGTTGGGATTAATTTTGGAGGTTTTCTCCAAAACAGCTTTCTCTACGCTAACCCCTTCTAGATAAATTTAGGCTGCACTCCCATAATTTTTGGTCAGACCCAGATCAAGTTCACGCTATCCTAGCTGAGAATTTAAGGAATTGTAGTCTCAACATACGGTATAGGGAGTAAACCAGGATGGGAAAGAAATTAATATCATAGCATATATCATATAATATCATATCTAATAATATCATATGAAATATATCTGTTCTGAGATACTTTCTTATTTTTTAACTTATTATTATTATTAACTTATTATTATTAGCATAAAGCTACCAGCACATGTTTTTGATCTTCTATGCTTCTTAGCATTCTACTCAATTGAAATTATAATCAATTGAAATATAATGTTCCAAAATAGTTGTATCCAATATGAATCGTAGTGTATTTTATATGACATTACTGAAGATTGATAGGATCTGGATTTATTTTCCCCATGCTCTAAAACTGAGCTGGTATGTTTGGAGACAAAGGCCACAAAGGAAGGCAAACTGATAATCATAAGATAATGGAAAGTTGTATCTTGTCTGACTACAAGGAGTTAGACCAAGACTTTTGAGTTCTACCATTTTTGAGGATACTCTACCCTTGCTTTTGCCATATCCCATCATCATCAATATCAAAGCTGCAATGAGGTGTACCATGCAAATGAGGTGTACCCTTGCACATGAGGTTATCCTTCCTCCATGACCCTATTTTGGAAATAATACATACTTCCATGCAGGTGTCCCATCTTCTATCCTCATATGATTGGGGCTAACTCCCTTCCATGGCTCTCACCTCCCAACATGTAGATTGCAAATTGCAGTAGGAGAAAGCAACCTGTGGAATCGGAAGAGTGGATGTCTAAGTGGATTGTTACATGGCAAAACCTGTTGTTATGTCTTTCCTGAACATCATTTCTCCCTTCCTGGGATTAGGAGAGTAATTCTTTTGTTTTTGCCTTTCTGTGATCTCTCCCTATATTGTTTGCCTAGCTTTGTGCTACTTGAATAGAATAGAATAGAATTCTTTATTGGCCAAGTGTGATTGAACACACAAGGAATGTGTCTTTGGTGCATGTGCTCTCAGTGTACATAAAAGGACAAGATACATTTGTCAAGAATCATAAGGTGCAACAAGTAATGACTCCTTAGCGGAAAGAAGAATGGCTGCAAAGAACCTTCAGTTTGCAGTGGATTTATGTTATTCTGACTCTCAGCTCAAAACTAGAAGTAAAATTCAATCTAGTTCTAAATGTTTTGTTATTCTATGGCCTGGGTGTCAAACTCCTGGCATCACATTGCTGTAACGTGATGTTTTGCAATGTTTTTTCCCATTCACAGAGCTGGGATGGACGTGGTCTGTGTGTGATGCACCCAGCACCCGGGCCGGCAATTTCACACCCCTGCTCTATGGGAAGATATTAGGATCACTTCTTGCTGCAGAAGACCATGAATTAAACAATGTTACATGCATTATGTCACACAAAAATCCAAAATATCCCATTCTCAGTCCAGATCAGCACTGGGTTGTGAAAGATGTAATTTGAAACTAATATTCTTCAAGTATCAATGTATGTTGATGCAAATAAATTTTAGTGCAATCTGATCGGACCTTGCCACAGTCCCAACAAACACTATTCTCTTAGTGACAGGTTTCTCCTTGATGCACTGTATAAGTAAATTATGATCCCATTATGACAGTTTTAATAGTTGTTGTGGCAGCTATTTTAAGTTAAGCAGAGTAATGCATTCTGTGTAAATACTGGTTTAGGGTATTTAAATTAAGAAAGTAAATTATAATATAAGATAACAATGCTAATTTCTAAATGGAAGGCAATAGAAGCATGTTGGTTATAATTTAACTTTTATATACAGAGATGCACACACCCAAAAAGAAATATAAATTGTTCCTGGTTTATATTCCCTTGAAAGTTTGAATGTCAAAAGCTATTATGAGAATTAGAGAACTGTGCTAAATATACAGAGTGGATGCCCCAGAGCTATATTTTATTAGGATTCAGACTTATACTTTAATAAAAATCATGTTTGTACTCTGTTTCAAGGATGAATTATGCTATTTTTTTCTGATGCTAATGTATTAATGTGGCCAATTAGTGGAAAAAAACAACAAAGTAAATACTCTTTTATTCTCATATATTATTGTGAGTCTTTTGAGCTAGTCCAGGCATGAAGCACACCAAGAATATTATATTTGATTTACTGTAAGGTTTCATTAGAAGAATTTTGCAAGTCTGAAAGTACATCTCGTCCTCCCTCGTCTTTACAAGAGACTAGAGAGACTTCCTTCTGAGATCTTTGGCAGAGTCCCATTCCTTCTATGTAATTTGCTGCTGTTGTCCAGCCATAGTTTAGTCTGTGGCTTTCCTTCTGTCTCCCAAAGTCATTCCCACATACCATTATATAACTGTAGAGCATATTGCTCCAATGGTAGATGAAGAAACAAGTATCTAGAACAGTATAAGCTTCAGAGGTCTTTGCTGTTTATAACCTTAAAGAGGCTTAATATGAATTTTCTCTCATTTTACTGAACTGAGAGAAAATGTAGTATTTAATTTTAATCATAAATGTGTGCATATTTGGTATAATAATTATAGAAATACAGAATTTGATCTAAACTTCCGGTTATCTTATTATTATCATACTGTCAATATTTTTTTTCAGTTGACAGAGGGTATTCTGCAAACAGAAGCATAGTGGTTTGTAAAATCATGGGTAATGGATTAACACAGGGGTCCCCAACCCCTGGTCTGTGTACTGGCACCAGTCTGCAGCATGCCAGAAACCAGGCTGCTCAAACAAGTGAAGCCCCATCCACAAAACCATGCCCCCTCCGGTCCACAGAAAAACCTCTCTTCATGGAACTGGTCCCTGGTGCCCAAAAGGTTGGGGGATTAACATATTGAGTGGACTCAGCCAATGGTCATTTATTCTAAAAGTAATAGATGCGATCTGCAAATTCCTTTGCTTTGCCTTTGTCATTCATTCAGATTCAATTCAAGGCAAATTTGTGGAGGATTCTTTATAGTACAGTTTCAAATATGTTACTAGTGTTCAGGTACTCACTATATAACTAGATTAAAATCCAAGTTAATTAACTTGAAGAATCCCCTAGACAGAAATTTCTAAAATCATAAAATCAATGGTTTAATTATTTTTTGATTGAATTGTCCTAGAAACATCTGCTCTGAAACTTCAGAATGAAAGTACCTTAAACAAAATTTAAAAAACAAAGACTGGAACTATTCAATATATACACATCTTCAAAATGTGAGGTAACATTAGCATTGGCTTAACTCTAGTTTGTTAGCAAGAGAGGCAATATAAGGATACTAGTACCAGTAGTGTATCCTTATATTTTAAGATTGTGTGCGTGTGTGTCTGTGTCTGTGTGTCTGTGTCTATGTATGTATGTATGCCTGTATGCATGTATTATATTTATTATATTTCATATTATAGATATTATTTATTAGAGATTTAGGAGATGGAACTTTAATTCTACATGAAGCGTGAGTTGAGGCATGTCTCACCAGTCCAGTTATTTATTACTTATTTAATATATTTCTATACTGCTACAATAAAAAGGACTCTTGGAAGCTTATATTAAAATATGGTATAAAAAGTGCCTCGTACAAAAATACGAACACAACAGCACTACAATAATGCAAACAGAAAAAAAACATAACTTCAAATCAGGGGAATGCTCTTTAAAAACAAACAAAAAACGCCTCTGATGTAGAACTAGTGGCTGAATTATTATTATTATTATTTCTTCACAGTGTGCTGGAGAAGAGAACTGGGTAGACAATCGGACAATTTATGTTGGGCATCGTGAACCCCCTCCAGGTGCTGAAGCATACATTCTGCAGAGATACCCTGACAACAGAATAGTCTCATCAAAGGTATTCCCTCATATCTTTATTCTTTTCACTGACCCATATTATAGTTATTTGCCTTATACTTTTGGCTTCAATGTACACACGCCCTTCTTTTTATCAACAATTTTAATTTTTACACCAAAGCAGGGGTGAAATCCTCCCGGTTCGGCCCGGTTCTATAGAGTAGGTTGCAAGCAGCTGGTGACATCATAGAACC